>PVJA010049548.1:0-13701 GCA_004027025.1 Myocastor coypus
AAAAAAAATAGTAATGTGGATTTAGAAAGGTTAATGTGTAATTGTTTGATCAATCTTATGTACCTGTATATATTAATCTAAACTGATCTGATGATGAAAATATGTAATATAACCATTTTTAAATTTAAACAATAAAAAATTGAAACAAAAAATAAAAAAAAATAATCTAAATGGCCAACAATATGTTTTGATTGACATCAAATCGAGATGGGATGGGGAATTACTGGTTCTGTGAAAATAATCCCCTTTCTCCATTAGTGGCATACTCATCAGCTCTTATCTTTATATTCCAGTAAGTTACTTTGCTCTCACTGTTTTAACAGAAAAGAAAGCAACATAAATTCATTGCATACCTTGTCTGATTGGAGAATTGTAATGTTTTTCGTTTATCATTGTAAAACCAAGGACAATTTTATAACTTTTTTGAATGTAGCTGTTACATGTAGGGCAGTCTGTCTTTAAGTAGGAGTAAATTACTCTTTAAAAAAGAGGAATCCTAGATAGTTTTCCCTTTAAGTCAAGTGTCTTGTTGTTTAAATAAATTTCTTGTTTAAAATAAAAAAAAATAAAGTTAAGCATTCACCAGGCGTGGCAGCACACACTTGTAATTCCAGAACTAGGGAGGCTGAGGCAGGAGGATTAATGCGAGTTCTTGGCCAGTATGGGCTACAAAAGTGAGCTCAAGGCCAGTCTGAATTGCATAGCAAGACTTGTCTCAAAAAGACAAAAATAAATAAATAAATAAATAAATAAATAAATAAATAAATAAAGTTAAGCATTCATTGTACATTATGATCTATCTATCTATATATACATACATGTGATTAATAAATAATTATATATATATGTATTAAGGAAAATTCCTGAGAGATTTTAGAAATGCAAGGAATCTATGATACCAAAGGGAAAATAAACTCCAGTTAAGGCACTCTACTCTCATTATTGAAGTTGCTCCACACAGCAGGGCTTGCAGCCCTGACCCCTCGACACACTGGAAGGTGACAGGAGAAGGGTTTGTCATTAGCAGATGGAAGGTTATGCATAGGAAAGAAGAGGCATTTAATACATCAGCACAAACTCTTCTTTGGCTTAATACAAGTGTAGCAGTTTAGGGCCCGTAAAAAAAGGATATAGGCAAAAAAGTAGAAAATGCTAACTAACAAACTATAGACTATAGACTTCATAATAAAGTGTCAATATTTGCTCCTTAATTATAATGAATATACTAAACCAATGGAAAACAACAATAAGAAGGAAAAGTGAATATAGGCACCAAAAATGTTTTGTTCTATTTTACGAAGTTTTCTATGAACATTAAGCAGTCCAAGATATAAAATCTATTTTTAAAATATTATCACCATAAGTAGGAAGATGATCATAGTCTACTTCCAGGAAATCTCCACTGTCAAAATTTCAGGTAATTCAAATTGCAACGATACTAAATTATTACTGTAAAATAGAAGGTTGGCCAGATTGCTCAGCAGGTTAAATTGCCTGCTTAGGCAGACACAGGGACCGGAGTTCCATCCCCAGCATGCCATGCCAGCTCAACCTCTGGGGTGCACTGAGAGGGAGACTGAGACTGGGTATGGTGGCATGCGTCTGTAATCCCAGTACTTGAAAAGCTGAAAACGGGAGGCTAATTATGAGTCTGCTCTGTGTAGTGAGACCCTACAGATCCTGTACTAAATACATAAAAAAATAGAGTAACTATCCATGAGTAGAGACTCATGTAAACTAGCAATTGAGTAAATATATAAAAGGAGGGAGAACCTTTCCTTACAGTAAAAGTCCAAATTAGAAAGAGAAATACAAATGCAAAATTGTCACTAGTCAATCCCGTATTAACTATTATAGGCAAGAATCATTGATGATGTTGAAATTCGTAAATAAAAGATTAGAGCGAACATGTATGTTTTTTTTTTTATTTTATTGAAAAGAATAGTTAATGTTTAACTGTTTACGCAATCTTGCAGACCTGTATCTGGTAATCGGAGCGATTCCTTCGAGAGAACCTTTTATGTAATTTCAGTACTGTAATTACTCTAAAATGTTATAGTGTGGACTCCTGAGACAGGGCACCTTAATCATATAAGTCATATATAGTAAAGGTGTTATAGGTTCCCCCCAAATTCATAGGTTGAAAACGTAGCCTCTAGTGTAGCTATGTTTGAAATAAGGAGGTCACTAAAGTAAACAGGTTTTCAAAAAATGTAGGGTAGTAGGATTAGTATCATTGTGTTGCAATACAGGAGATACTAGGGAGCTCTCTTTGCACACATGTATTGAGAACACATAAGAAGGCAGCTGGCTAAGCCCCAGCTGCCCCAGACACCAACCTCGCTTATGCCTTGACCTTGGAAATCCCTGGCCAGCAGATTGTGAAAAGATAAATGTCTGTTGCAGAAGCCATTCAACCCATAGGTACCTGTGGCAGCCTGAGAAGATGAACACAAGTCGTGTTCAATAGTGCCATTAATCAGTGTTCTTTCCTGATTTTGACAATGGCACTATAGTTGCATGACGTCTTACATTTCAGGTGGGTGGAAGGATAGAAAACTGTTATAGGCATTGCATTGCTGATATTGCCCCAACTCTTAAGTTTCTTTGAAATAGAATGTTTTGCCAGGCGTGGTGATGCACATCTATAATCCCTGCACTTGGGAGGCTGAAGTAGGTGGATTGGTGTGAGTTCGAGACCAGTCTGGGCTACAAAAGTGAGCTCAAGGCCAGCCTCAATTGCATAAAGGAGACCTCATCTCAAAAAGACTAACTAACTAACTAACTAACTAACTAACTAACTAAATGTTTCAAGAAAGCTAAAATCAAAATCAAGTAGTAATATTTAAGTCAGAGTAATATTATAGTGAAATTTTGAAATATTTTTGTACTTTAAAAGAAATTGATCCAATAAAATTTATATGAAATTTCCATGAAGTATACCCTGAAGCATGACCAGAAATCATGAGGTAGAAAAAAATAAATTAGGAAAATTATCACAAGTCTATTCAGAAAAAGATCATATCCCACCCTTTAAAAGTACTTGTGTACGTGGCTGCTCTGTAGATAAAAAGTGCTATAAACTTCCAAGAAAAAGTGAAATTCGGGCCAGTCAGATAGCTTAGCAGACTAAAGTGCCTCCCGAGGCAGAGCGTAGTGGCCTGAGTTTGATCCCCTGTGTGCTGTGCTAGCCCTGCCCCTAGCATGCGCTGAGTGGGTAAGTAAGACTGGATGTGGAGGTACATGCCTGTAATACCAGAATTTGGGTGGTTGAAAACAGGAGAATCACTATGAATCTGACCTAGGTGATGAGACCCTATAGATCTTGTACATTTTTTAAAAAATAAGGGAGAAAAGAAAGTGGAATTCTTCAGTGTCTTTGCTGTCTTTTCATGCTGGAATGCAAATAAGACAGGAAAGTTTTATCTTAGGTCACAGTTTCAGCTGTGGGCATCTAGGCTTCAAACCAGAATCAGCAGGGAGGTAGCATAGACCAAAAGCTGCTCAGTTCACAGCAGCCTTGGACAGGAACTGACCTCTCCAGGTCATTCCCCAATGGGTCAGCTCCAGCCAGGCCCTATCTCACAACTGCATGCTCACAGTGGTAAAGGTAGTGTTGAATATAAATGTCTCCTAAAGCCTTCCACACACAGGAGGCTTTTGAGGGACTTTAGATCTAAAGTTTAGCATGCAGAAAAATATTCTCAGTGGAAACACTTCTGGTGACCTTATGTTTACATTCAACACTCTCATCATGATCATAGGATTGTAAGAATTTGACTAGTATCACGTTTTATTTTATTTTTTTTTGTATGTTAGGGAGAGGTCTACAGGATGTTCATGGTCTCACTACTAGATCAGACATGTAGTGATCTGCCTGTTTACAGCCTCCGAAGAGCTGGGATTAGAAGCACACACCACCTCACCCAGCCTCAGTTGCCATCTCAGCATGCCGTAGGGGTGGGGCCAGCACTGTGGGCCCCAGGGATCAAACACTCAGCCTCTACAACTGCTTGCAGGTGTTTTAATCCGCTAAGCTACTTGGCTGGCCTAGTACCATGCTTTTGACTCACAAACCTATACAGAAAACTTTATAGGCAGGATGCTAAAAATTGCAATGAAAAATATATGACTTACAGTCCTTGATCAATATGAGTAACTATTATGTTTGCTAACCTAATGCAAATATTGTAAATATATACTGTAACATGAAATAACAAATGACAAGCATTTTTTCAATTTTTCATCTTTTAAATAGTTATTTTTGCTAAATAATGCTATTTTTCTGCTATCAAATGAACATTATGAAGTGAAATTTTTCATTACTAATATTAATAAGGAATAATAGTCAATAATGTTTCTATAATACAAATACTTTAACATTCTAGGGCAGTATAGTCTATTGTTAGTTTAAATAAAACAAAAACAGTAGCAAACAAGCCCAATCAACTTACAAATATCCCTGTTTTATTGTATTATCTTTCTCATATCTAAGTCAGCTCTTTATTTTTCGGTAAACTTCATGTTTTACTTTTTCTGCTAGGTGAAATAAATTATTCTAACAATCTTAAACATCTTAAATTTGAAATGTCTGTTATCTGAATACAGTTCTTGTCTTTACAGATTTATCCAAATAATTCCTTTTGACAACGCATGCAAATGCATTTCCACTGCAGTCTGTTAATTCTTTGAGAAAATGAATAATCGCTTAGTTGTTTTTTGGTTTACAGATCCCAAAGTGATTAGTGAACCACATTTGCTGGCCCACCCTTAGGCGGGTCATGAAAGCATGGGTTTTGGAAGGTGTATATGGTTCCCAAACCCTTCCTATCTGCACTCTTCCTATGCTTTCCTTCACAGCCAACCTGAACTTTCACATTAGCATTCTGCGGTGATGTTTCCACCTTGGAGCCAGCTATCCAAGGATGGAGTCCAGTGAAATCAGAAGCCAAATGACCTTGTCCTTCCAGTTGTAGGGGTCAGATATTTTTGTCCATCATGGGTAAAGAATACTAATACAACTGCAAAAACATGAATAAAACACTGCAGTGTATAATATTTTAAGAAGTATTTCACTTCTCCCTCATACTTGAAAGAGAGTTTTGCAGGGTGTAGCAGTCTGGTTTGGAATTTGTTTTCATGGAGGACTTGAAGTACTCTGCTCCATGCTCTTCTTGTCTTGATGGATTGTGAAGAGAAACCTGCCATTATTCTGATGGGTTTTCCTATAATGTGGACTGTTTCTTTTTTCTAGCTGTTTTTACTGCATTGTCCTTGTGCTGAATTTCTGGAATATTAATTATTATATGTCTGAGTGTGATTTTCATTGTGTTGGTGCTATTTGGAGTTCTATATGCTTCACTTACCTTAATATCAAATTGCTTCACCATATTTGGGAAGTTTTCTGCTATAACTTCTGCCCATATTCTTTTTATATCATTTGTATTGACTCTTTCTCTCCTATTGATGGCTATTAGTCTCTTGTTGTTCATCTTTGCATTATCTAAGAATTACTAGATACTTGAAATAATCTTGAAATTCTCTACACATAAAGGTAGAGCTATGTGAAGACATCAAAAAAGAAGAAAAAAAGGACTAAAATGTTAATTTTTCTTGTCCAGGGGCTATTTGCCAAAAAATAACATTTTAACCAGAATGAGAATTTCATTCTTCTCTGTTTCCCTCCTGGAAATTTCATTGTTTTGATGAAATGCAGTATTGACACAGATTACCAAAATTATGTGTACATACATATATGTGTACTTATTTTGATAATATGAAAATACCAGCATTATCATCAGTGTTTGCTAAAAGTGTGCAAAATACATAAATAAAAATAAGCTGAACTCATATATGTAATTTTAAATTCATGTATAATTGGACTGATTTGAATGTAACATAATTTGAATATAATATACTAATATAACTATATAATCTATGTGATTATAGAATATAATATATAAACATATACACATAAGTAATGTAAATAAAATATGAAGAATTATATATAATGCACAAATAATATTCATTTAAAAAATCAAATGTGCTTATTATGATTCAATTATAAATTACTATTAAATAAATTTCTACAATATATAATTTAAAATGGAAAATATTAGTATTCAACTGAAAAGAAACATTATTTTTAAGCAAAAGGAATTTTAAAAGCAGTGCAGAGTGCTTGAGCTGGATCTAGTTCTAGTTTTGGGCACATGGAGAGCCAGCTCTTCTCGCACAACTAGTAAGAGGCTGTCTTTCTTCTAGTAAACATGTTTGGCTTCGTTATCAAAGATATGGTGGCCAAGTTGGTAGTTGTACTTGTATCTTCTAATCCGATCCATTTGCAGTAATAATACATAATATAATTAACATTGCTAATTTTCTATTCTTGTTTGAAATTCTGTACAATTTGTATTGTATGCTATTTTGGTTCAGTCTTTGCTTGTATTATTTGTTTTTCCTTTTGTCTCTTTTTATTCTTTAAAAATTTAAAAAAAGAAAGGGAAGAAGTGCATTTATTTTTTATGCATTTAATAAGGGCCTACAGAGTCTCACTACACAGATCAGACTCCTTGTGATCCTCCTGTTTCCACCCTCTTAAGTGCTGGGATTACAGGCACGGCACACCTGGAATGAAACCCATGGTTGACGCGTCTGTCCAGGCAGGCGCTTTAGTCTGCTGAGCTATCCGGCCGATGCAGCGCATTTAAGTTGCTGCAGTTGACCTGACGCATGTTTTGAGAATATTTTTCCCCAGCTGATGATAAAGGTCTTTGTGGTTGCATGTCATAATGTTGCTAAATGGGCCGGTGAGAGGGCTAAGTGGTCTACAACGTCTGCTTAGGAAAGCTTAGGCAACGGCAGGGACAGTGGTTTGATCACCAGCACCACATGCTGCGCCAGGGAAGGCTGAGCCGGTCATAAAAAAATAAATAAGTAAATAAATAAATAATGTTGCTAAATTTGGTGTGTGTACATTGCAGCCCAAACACTTGAGGTCGGCACTCTTACTATGTGTGCCTTTTCAGTAGCTCAGTAATACAGGCGTTCGCCATCCTCTCCTCAGTCATTCATCTTACACACGTACTAGGCATAAAATTTCATATGCAACTTCCAATGAATGTTAAGACAGCTTTCCTAGTAGCACCAAGCCCTTGTTTACTGAGTCCTATCTTCTAAATGACAAGTAAATTTGGAGTTAGAAGATGTAGCAAATCTGGACGTTTTGCACATTAATTGTGATAGGAAATACTTAGAGATCAGGAACGCGAAAACATTAGTCTAGTCCCTGTGGACCGAAAGTAGAAAAGACCAATGTCTATTACTAAAAGCAGTGTAAGAGTAAAGGTACTGCTTAATATTTTCACTTAGTTTGCTTTTTTGTGTGCTTAAGATAAACAAATGTAACCAAGTCTAGGAGGTAAGATATAAGAATTACTTTGGTTAAATCTCAGGCTTACAAGATTAAAGATAAATTGGTATGTTGATGTTACATATTTTATGCTCTCTATAATTAAGATTCTAGTTTATATCTATGAAACACTAGTTCATAAATTCATTAACAGTTGTTTACATAACATTTTTTTCTTTCTTTAATGTAATTTCAATTGAACAGTAAAAAGAAAAGCAAAAGAACAGAAACAGAGACAATAAGCGCTGAGAAGATAGCTCAGTGGACTAAGTGCCTTCTTTGACAAGTTCAGGGACAAGGGTTTAATCCTTGCTCCCTCCATGGTCCACATATTATGTTGGCCCTGACCCCAGGGCATGCTGAGCCTGCCACTGGATTGTGGCATGGTGGCCCATGCCTGTAATTCCCACTCTAGGGAGGCTGAAAACAGGAGGATCACTGTGAGTTCAAACTGCTTAGTGAGACCCTGTACCAAATACATAAATATGGGAGAGAAAAAGAATTTAAGAAACAGGGTAACATACTACAATAAATATGTTATAGAGTTTTGAAACTCCAATAGCAAATTAACAATATTTGTTTATTATCTATTCTTATCATCAAATCTGTTACTCAGATTGACAGATGTGGTTATGCAAGATTGGACAAATAATTGAATATTAACACTTGCTTTAAAGAAATCGTATTTTTTTCTTTTTTCAACTTTCTTTTAAAAATTGATGTTAAATATCATTAGAAATGATACGCATCTAGAGGACAAGATGAGAAGTATTCAACCATGGTTTTGTATTACACATCGCTGTCCTTGTAGTTGCTTACTTCACAGACCTCAACATCCTGAGTTAATCAAGTTGAAAATTCTAAACATTAACTCCTACTTAAAAAAATAGCTGATGAAAATCATTAGTACAATCATCTCAGCCATCCTGTACATACACTTGTGTGATTTTTTCCTATTCTCTTTCTTCCTGTCTTTTCTCCTTGCTTTCAATTCAGGAGAGGTAAGGCAATTCTCTTTATTAGAATGAAAGGTAAGGTTGTTTAATTCTTAAGTTCAATTTCTTTCTGTTTGACTACACCTTTCAGGTTGCATTTGTTCCTTCAGGTTCTCACACGAGGGAGACAATGTGACATTTATAATGTCTGATTGGTTTCACTTATGAATATAACCTCTAGTTGCATCTGTTTACCTACAAAGGCTCCAAATTTCTCTTTCTTTATAGCTGAGTATGAGTATACCACAGCTTTTTCAACAGTGATGAGCATTTCGGTTGTTTCAAGATTTGACTATCACATATTGTGCTGCCTTGAACACGGGTGCACATATATCACTACGGTGTGATGCTTTCAGCTCTTTTGGAAAAATACAACAAGAATAGCTTGATTGAAAGGGATTTCCAGCCATAGTTTTTTTTTTTTTTTTTAGGAATCTCTACATTAATTTTGATAGGGGTTGTACAAGTCTACATTCCTACCAACAGCTTACTTTTTCACTACTTTCACTACAGCCTCTCTTACATTTGTTATTTGTTAATTTCTTTATGATAGTCACTCTTTCTGGGGGAATCTCAATGTTTTAATTTGTATTTCTGAAATGACCAGTACAATGAAACATTTTTTGTTGTATTTATTTGCCACTTGTATTTTTCTCCCTAAGAAGTTTGTATTCATCACAGAAGGCCATTTTTCAATTGTGTCTTTAAATTTTGGGGGCCTAATTTTGTTTTAGTTCTTTATGTATTTTATATAGAAGACATTTATCTGAGTGGTTGTTGGTTAATATTATTTCCCAATTTATATGTTGTCTTTTCTCTCTGTTGGTGATTTCTTCTGACATGAAGAAACTTCTCAATAAGATGAGATCCCAGTTGTTGATTCTTGAAATACTCCCCATATGGTTTGATTTTTGTTCTTGAACCATCTGCCTATCCTTATGTCTTCAAGATTTCTACCTATTTTCTCTTTCAAGAGATTTAATATTTCTGTTTTAATGCTTAAATATTTAATCCATCTGACTTTAGTTTAGTGCATGGTGATAGACCCTGATCTCTTTTTCATTTTGGGCATCTACATAGTCAGTTTTCCAAGCACTGTTTGTTAAAGATGCTATCATTCTTCCCAGGGAACATATCTGGCCTCTTCATCAAAGACAAGATGACTGAATGTGTTTGTAGTTGTATCTACGCCTTCTAATCTATTCCATTGATCTGTAGGTCTATTGTTTTGCCAATACCAGGCTAATTTTATCACAGAAGCTTTGTAGTATAATTTCAAGTCAGGAACTGTGATGTCTCCTGCCTTGCCTTTGTTGCCCAGGATTACTTTTGCTATTCTAGGTCTTTTCTTATTCCAAATAACTTTTAAGAATAGTTTCTTTAGATCTGTGAGGCCCTGACTTTGTTCTAATGGGGATTGTGTTAAATAAGTATAGCAATTTTGGGAGTATGACAATTTTCCCAATATTAGTTCTTCCTATACAGGAGTAAGGAATATCTTTCCACTTTCTGAAATCCTCTTCAAACTCTTTTCAGAGTATTAACATTTTCATTATATAGATCTTTTAGTTCCCTTGTTGATTAATTCTTAAGTATTTCACTTTTGGGGATGCTATTACAAAGGGTATTATTTCTGTAATTTATCTCTCAGTGAGTTGGTGATCTATGTAGAGGAGTGATATGAATTTTTGGAAGTTGGTTTTGTATCTTACAGTGCTACTGAATTTATCTACCAATTCTAAGAGCTTTTTAGGTCTAGCGTTTTGGGTCTTCCAAGTAGGGTGTCATGTTATCTTAAGTAATGATAGCTTAATTTCCTCTTTACCTACTGTTATTCTTTTTTATTTTTCTCTCTCTTGTCTAATGGCTCTAGATAATCACTCCAGAACTATATTGAATAGGAATGATGATAAAGGATATCCTTGTCTTATACTTTATTTCAGAGTAAAACTTTTCAGTTTTTCTTCATTGAGGATGATGTTGAATTTCATATATGACTTTTATCAGATTGCAATAGAGACCATCTATTTCACTCTGAATGAGTGTGGAACTTTGAACTTTGTCAAAAGCCATATATAATATATATATATATATATATATATATATATATATATATAAATTTAAATATATATATAAATTTAAAATTTAAATATATTTATATTATAAATTTAAAATTTAAAAAAAATATATATATAAATTTAAATATATATATATATTTAAATTTGGCTTTATTGATATAATGCGTTATATTGGTAGTTTTGAGTATTGTGAACCCCCTTTGCATCCCTAAGATGAACACTACCTGATCATGGTGTGTAAACTTCTTGATGATATGCTGTATTTTTTTTTGCTAATATTTTATTCAGCATATTGGCATGAATGTTCATGAGGGAGATTGAACTTTAATTCTCTTTTTTTATTGAATCTTTCTTTGGTTTTGGTAACAGTATAATCTTTACCTCAGGAATGATATTGGTATTATTGTTTCCTTTTCAATTTCATTGAAGAGTTTGAGGAATATTGGGATTAAATCTTCTCTAAATTTCTTGTAAAATTCAGCTATAAATCTGCCAAGATGTGAGTTTTTCTTTTCTTTTCTTTTTTTTAATGTATCTGCTTGTTTCAGGATCTGACTACGCAGCTCAGCCTTGTGGTAATCCTCTTGCTTTCAGCATCCCCAGTGCTGGGTTTACAAGTATGAGTCACCACTGGGCCATTCTTTGTTGGTAATTTTTTATTACATTTTCAATTTCCTTGGCTAATATTGGGTTTATTCAGAATTTCCATATCTTCTTGATTTCAGTTTTGGTAATTTGTACGTATTTAGGTATCTGTCAAATTCTAATGTTTCTTTTATTCAGTGACAGTGAAGATTTTCAAACTAGCTATAATGATCTGAATTTTCACAGGAGCTGTAATAATTTTGCCTTTTGCATTCCTTATTGCTTCAATATGAAATTTCTTCTTTCCTCTTTTTGATGAAGTTGGCTAGAGTTTTATCAATTTTATTTAAACTTTCAAAGAACCAGCTGTTTCATTTATTAATTCTTTGTATTGTTTTCTTTATCTCAAGTCCATTAATTTCTGCACTAACATTTATAATTTTCTCCCATCTTTGGGCTTTGGGCTTGGTTTACTTCTTCTAAAAGTCTGAGGTGCAGTGTTAGGGTATTTACTTGTTCTCTCTCTGTTTTCCTAAGGTATGAGTTTACCCCTCTAAACTTCCATCTGTGAATTGTTTTCATTGCATCCCACAAATTGTGGTAATCTGTGTTTGAATTTTCATTGGATTATAGATATTATTTAATTTCTTATGTAATTTCATCTGTAACCCATTGGTTGCTGAGGAAGGTGTTGTTATTTTCTGTATGTTTATTTGTTTCTTGTGGTTTCCTTTTTCATTAGTTTTCAATTTCATTGTACTGTGCTCACATAATATGCATGGGATAATTTTTGTTTTCTTGAATTTTCTTAAGCATGATCTCCGGACTCACTTGTATTCTATTTTAGAGAATGTCCCATGTGCAATTGAAAGGAATGTGTAGTAGGATATTGTTGAGTGGAACACTATATGTTTCCACTAAGACCATATGTTTAAAGTTTTGCTTTAGTTCTGTTATCTCTTTGATAATTTTTTGTCTACCTGTCTTTTTGAGATAATGGTGCGTTAAATTACCCTGTGAAGATTGTGTTATTGGTTATTATATCATTCATCTCCCTTAAAATTTGTCTGTCTTAGCTGGGGAGATAGCTCAGCAGAATAAGCACTTGCCTGGCAAGTGCAGGGTCCTCAATCCAATCCCTGGTACCACACACACAAAAAATGTCTGTCTTATAAAGTTGGGTGTTCCCATATGTGGTGTATACATATTTATCACTTTTACCAATTCCTCTTCAGTTTTTCTAGTAACAAGTATGTAGCGACCTTGTTTATCTAATTCAATTATTGTTTGAAGTTCGATTTGTCTGTGAATAGGATAGCTACCCCTGCTTAATTCTGAGCACTTGGAGCATGTAATTTTCCATCCTTTTACTTTCAGTCTATGAATTTCTCTATGGATTAAATGTGTTTCTTGTATATAGCATATTGTTGGATTTCTTTTTCTAATCCACCCTACAAATGTATCTCTTTTAAGTGGTAAATTGAGTCTATTTACATTAGTGGTTATAACTGATATGTATTGGCTTATGTTTATGATGTTATTTTCCTGTTCTTGGTTTGCTACTTTTCTCCTGTTTTTAATTGCTTACCTCATTTGGTAAGGCTTTATGTAGTTGTTCTTGGAACTGCAGTCATTTTGACCCCTTTCTAGAATGTCTTTAGGGGCCTGTAGAGATAGCTCAGATGAATAAACACCAACCTGGAAAGTACAAAGTGTTGAGTTCAATCCCCTGCCCCATATGCCAGATGCATCGTCCTGGTCCTGGATGCAATAAAAAAAAATGTCTTTTAGCATTATGTGTAGAGATAGTTAGGTCCTCATGAATTTCTCTTTTATTTAATATTTTATTTTAAAGAGTAAAAATAGCAAAAACAAAGATAGAAAAACAGTAATAAGCAAGAGTACATATAGTATAGAATTTCAAAACAAGAACAAAAATTTAACAATGGTTGTATTGCATATTTTCATCATCAGACCTGTTTAGATTAATAGATTTAGGCATGTAAGATTGGTCAAATAATTAAATATTAACACTTTCAATAAACCTTAATTTTTTTCTAACTCTTCCAAATGAATTTTGTATTAAAGTCACCCTTCTAAAAAATTATAGGGGAAAATAAATAGATAAATAAATTTTAGGGCAGTACCAGGAATCAAACTCAGGACATTGTGTTTTCTGCATTCTCAACCCCTATGCATTTCTTCAGTTGTTCTTTGTCATGGAAGTATTTTGTTTCTCCATTAAACTTGAGAATTTTATAGTATAGATCAGTCTAGGTTGGAATTTATTTTCTTATAGGGCTTGAAATATTTTGCTCCTGGGCTAAGGTTATAGCTCGGTGGCATAAATGTTTGCTTGGCAAGTACAAGGTCCCAAGTTCAATCCAGAGTACCCTCTTCCTCCCACCCCCTGCAAAAAGAAATATTTTTCTCCATTTTCTTTTTCACTGGATTATTTGTGATGAGAATTTTGGTATTATTCTGATGGGTTTTTCTTTTGACATATGACCAGTTTCTTTTGTCCAGATGCTTTCAATTGTTGTTCCTGTGCTAAAATTCTAGGATCTTGGGTGTTTTTTTTGTTTTGTTTTGTGTGTGTGTGTGTGTGTGTGTGTGTGTGTGTGTGTGTGTG
>PVJA010049549.1:0-13690 GCA_004027025.1 Myocastor coypus
TTGTTGTTATCTTTTTGTGTGGAAGCGGCCTCTGCACTTTGGTGGCGTTATGCTGTGTCTATGGGCATTTGGTCTGGAGACTCCAAGCTGGTTCCTCTACAAAGGTTCCTGACTCTGTGCTGGAGCTCTGGCTTCTAGCTTCTGTGAATCCCGGTGGATGTGGTCTGTAGGTATAGGTGGAGCTTTGGGATTGAGTAGTCCTGGTAGGCTCTGTTCCACTACTTTAGATGCTATCAATTTATAGATGTCTTTTTTAACTTTAGAGGTTATTTCTGCTCTGATTGCCTTTATACTTTTCTGCAGTTGTTTTTCTACTTCAGAGTCTATTAATTCATGTATTTCTTTTTTTACTTCAGATCTACATTGCTCTATACGTTTCTGCACTCGTCTGTCTACCTGAGAAGCTATCCACTCAGAGATTTTTGTCTGCATGATTCCCATTTTCTTGTATGATAGTATCTCCTGTATCTCTTGCAGGTGAACTTGGGACCTGACATTGCATATTGCTCCTTGTCTGTATCATTCTGTATAGCAGTGAACTTTGGTGCAGATTGCATGCTCGAGGGTTAGTCGCGCAGTCCGAGGTGCTGCGTCAGCTGAGCTTCTTGTAGGCCAGGGGAGGGAGGTCTCATCCATCTGGCGGGTCTGGCTGCTGCTATGCTTGCATTGGGCCAGAGGAGGTCTCAAGAGGAGGGCCTGGTGCTGGATAGGCCGCGTCCATGCTCTTCTTGCTTTGATGCTTTGTAAAGAGAAATCTGCTGTTATTCTGATTGGTTTTCCTTTAAATGTGATCTGTTTCTTTATTCTAGATTCCTTTTAGTATACTGTTTCTGTCCTGCATTCCTGGGATCTTGATTATTATATGTCTGGGTGTGGTTTTAATTATATTGATGTTATTTGGAGTTCTCTGTTTCAGTTACCTCAATGTCAGTTTTTTTCCCCACATTTAGTAAGTTTTCTGCTATTACTTCTGTCCAAATTCTTTTTATATCATTGGTATTGCCTTTCTCATTCATGCCTATTAGTCTCACATGTTCATCTTTGCATTATCTTGCAGATTTTTTTTTCAAATTTACTATGTTTTAATTAATTAATTTTTTTAAAATTTAATATTTTTATTGTTTAAATTTAACAATGGTTATATTACATATTTTCATCATCAGATCAGTTTATATTAATACATATAGGTATATAAGATTGATCAAACAATTAAACATTAACCCTTTTAAATCAACAGAGCTAGATTGGTGAGATGCGCTTTAGGAGGCTTAGATCAATAGCCTACAACATTACAAGCTTCACTGGTGGCCCACTGCAATTGCAGAACACTTAACTCTGTATGTATCTGCTTCCTCTTAGTCCAAAGAGAAGTATATTCTTTTCCTTTTTTTTTTCTAAGCAACATCAATCATGCCCACACACTGTACTCTGTAGAAGCATTGTGAGGACAATATGCAATATGTCAACTTTCAACAAAAAAGAAATGGGAAAAGAAAAAAAGAAAAGTATCTTGCAGATGTTGAGTGAGTTTTTCCTGAATCCTAGTTGCTTTTATGAGATCTTTTCTTACCTTTTCACTAGCTACAACAGTGTCCTTAAGGTCTAAAAGTCTATTTTCACTTTCATTCCAACAGATTTACAAGCTTGTGATTGTGTTTTTAATTTCCTGTATAGCACTTTTAATCTGTTTGATGCATCCTATTTCTTTCATATATTGCTCATTCAAAGACTAATCATTTTTCTCTTCTCCTCTATTTTTTTCTAATTTTATTAATTTTAATGAGAAAGAAATAATGAGACAGTCTCAAGACAGATTAGCAGGACAGTTACAATAGTTAATATATTGCATATTATTGTACTCATAGTAGTTGTTCAGAGTATAAGATGCACATATGATATCTTTTCTAAGCACTATTAGTACAAATCTTTCTTCTCATTAAGCTGAGAAAGTAGTTGTATATATAGTCCAATAGTCCACAATACTAGTGGGTTGTCAGCAGAACTGTCAATGTAGGAAGCTCTTTACTTCAGATTTTGCAGCACAGCATATTAATATGGCTTTACTTTTTATACCTCAATTTAGACTTTTCTGCTGGATGTAGATCTGGCAGACACTGGGAAGTCTCACTTATGCCAAGCCTGAGTTCTCAGTTGTACGTTCTAAAGCCTTGATTAGTGTTTGTGATCCCAACCTTCCCAAATCAAAACAGTTGTGAACATTGCTCTCTCTTTCAGGACATGTGCCAGCAAGTTTTTACTCTGAGAGAATTCTAAATAATAGCATGAACTATTATTGTCTGCTTCAAAATTAGATAACCTAAAAAAATGGGCAATTTCATAAAAGCAATTTACAAGATTAAATCATGCATAAATACACATCTAGTGAGATTGAATCAGTTAACAAAACTTTTAAGTGAAGAGAAGTTCTAAGTAGGATAACTCTATAAGGAATTATACACAAGTGTTTCTAAAAGTTATCCAAAATAATTGAATAAAAATGAACATAGAGGGCAACCACTAGGGTCCCCCTTCTGTTCCCCTCTTGGACAGCTTTCTTTCCCAATAAATATTCTATTACAAAATGAACATAGATATACAGCTACTTTCTCTTAGTTTAATGAGAAGAAATGTTTGTACTAATATTGTTTGGACATGATATCACTGCTACATCTTTTCCTCTTAATAACTACTCTGAAGACAATGATATGCAGTATATTAATTTCTGTAACTGTTCTACTAACATAGTTTGAAACTATTTCCTTGCCATTTTATGTTTTTTAATCATTAAATGAATAAAATATATAGAAAAAAACTAAAAAAAATTTCTAACTGACTTTATGAAGTTAGTATTACCCTCATACTAAGAAGTGCAAGGACACAGCAGGAAAATAAAACCATACACCCAAATATATATATATATATATATATATATATATATATATATATGCCAAAAATCTCTAAGGACTCAGTAGGAGATAGTATTCAGCAACACAGAAAATAATTGCACGAGTTACCAATTACATTACTCCTGTGGTGCAAGAAAGTCTCATCATAAAAAATTCAACATGATCATTAATACAATGAAGAGGGGAAAACGCACATTTTCTCTCAAGGGTAAATTAAGGAAATTAACAGAATTCAAAACACTAACCAAATTGTGATGAAACACTAAACAAATTAGGGCTTTTGTCAGTATGATAAGTAGAAAAATGAACATTATTTTAATAGCAAAAAGTTGAAAACTTTTCCTGTAAAGTCAGGAATACGATAAGGCTGCCCATTTTCACAGCTTCTGTTGACAATAGTATAGATATTTGAGACAAGGTACTTGAGAAAAAGAAATAAAGATTTTTGAAATGAAGAAGAAAAATTAACTCTGTTCTTAGAATGCATGCTTGCATTTGTAGAAAATCCTAAGGACTACCCAGACACACATACACATATGATAGGGAAAACAAATGTATTTAAACTTTTTTTCTATATTTAATTTCATTGTTTTTTATTGTATTTAACGAGAACTAACAATGTGACAAGTTCAAAACATGTTAGTAGTACATTTCCAGGTATTTAAACTTTTAAGACATAAAATCAGTATAAAAATCCATTACATTTTTCAACAAATACAATAAACAACCTAAAAAGAAAATTAAAAAAATTATTCCTATTAAAATAAGATCAAATGCATAGACTGTTTAGAAATAAATTTTAATATGTAGAGAAAAGATTTGTACACTGAAAACTAAAGCATTATAAGAATTTAAAGATATTGCTAAATGAAAAGATATCTTATATGTGATAGAAGACTGACTTTATTAAAATTGAAATATTATCTAGAGTTATCTGGTGAGTCAAGCAATCTCTAGATAATCCCAAAGTTCCAATTATGCAGAAATGGAAAACCAAATCCTGAAATTTGTTTTGGATACCAAGTGACACTGACTAACAAAACAATCTTGAAAAATAAAACGTAAGTTGGAGCATTCACAGTTTCTAATTTTGAAATTTATACAAAGTTGTATTAATCAAAATATATGATACAAAATATAGGTCAATAGAATAGAGCACAGAAACCAGGAAAAAATCTTCACGTGTAGTTAAATGATTTTCAACCAAGATAACAAAACAACTGAGTGGTGAAATGATAGTCTCTTCAGCAAAATCTGAAAAGTCACATGGAAAAGAATGAAAAGGAGGCCTGCTGAGCTGGCCCCACCCCTGGGGCACTCTGAGAGGGCAATGGAGACTGGGTGTGGTGGTGTGGTGGGGCAAGCCTGTAATCTCAGCTGTTAGGAGGCTGTAAATAGGCGGATCACTATGAATCTGATCTAGTAGTGAGACCCTGAACACCCTGTAGATCCTTCCCTAAAGTACAAAACAAAATAAAACAAATAAAGCATGAAAAGTAACTCATCCTTATATCTCATAAAAAATAAAAATAAAAATTAACATAAATGTCTTCATGGTTTAAGATTCTCTTTGGATAAGAATTTTCTGACCATGACATTGAAGTAATAGGAAATAAAATAATATTAAATAAACTTCATCAAAATTAACATTTTGTGTATCAAATAATATCAAGAGTTTAAAAGGGAAATCCCAAACTGGGAAAGTAATACTTGAAAGTCAAACCAGTAATGGTGCACATACCTTTAGCCTAGGCATTTGAAAGGCTGTTGAAGAAAAATCATTAGATCTTCTTCAAGACCATCCATTCTTTAAAAAGTGCAGTTCATGTAAATGATAAGGGATTAATACTCATAATATATACTCAACAGTAGCAAGAAATAAAAGGCTCAATTAAAAATCAGGCAAGTAGTTTAAATATTTCTCCAAAAAGACATATAAATAGCCACTGCATAGGTAAAAAAAGATATTCACAGTTCTAACCACTAGAAAATGCAAATCAAAGCCATAGTCAAATGCCCCACAAGATAAGTTTAGTTAATACATTGAAAAAGGAAAGTAGAAATTGTTGCCGATCACTTGTATTTGAACCTATGTGTGTTGATGGCAGAAAGGTGAAAAAGAGGGGACATTTCATGGAAAATAATATGATATTTCCCCAAAAACAATTTATAGAATTACCATGCAAGCCCAATTTCACCTGTAGACATATACCTTAAGGTATTTTAAAGCTGATCCTCAATTAGATGCTTGTACACCAATAACCAAGGCAACATTATCCACAGTACCTAAAGGGGAAAACAACACCAGTCAAAAGTCAAAAGATGAATAAGAAAAGCATTATATATATGTATATATATATGTATATATATATATATATATATATATATATATATATAATGGCATTGGAAATGGTAGGGTTATAATCGACTACAAAAGGAAGTATGCTTTGAAGACACAAGACCTCTGAGTTGGAGCCAGATGAGGGCAAGGGTGAAGGCTTCAGAAAGAGAACATAGAGGTAAAGAAAAGACATTAGCAGAGAGTTTCTACTAGTGAGACTTTGTACCTAGATAATTGATGATACGGAGGGTTTAGAAACATGTGTCAGAGTTCTGTGACATGAGAAGGTTTGGTCTACACATTAGGACACATTGAAATGAATCTGAGGAATAAGACTCCGTTCATGTAACTCTGTCTTTATTAGTTATTCATTTCAAACTGCATGACCATGGAAATTTGCAGAGGTTGTAAAATATAGCCAGAAAAGAATGGGCTTAGCAAACTATCCACCATGTAAGAAACAATGAGAAAAGCCTGTCTCGGTAATTGACTAAACACTCAAAGGAACATTAAACAAATTCTATACTGAGGGTGGATTCTGTAGCTTTTAAATCCTTGAAGTTGAATAAATTTATTATCAGAATGTGAAGGCTTTTTTTTTTTGAATCTTAGGGCAAGCTAACACTAGCAATACTGTATGTCTCCAAATGGTTTCAGTACCTTTGTCTTTTAACTTTTAATCCATTTTTGATTGGACAGCAAAGTAATCTTGGTGAAATGTAAATATGATCATGCCATTTCTTTTCTATCTGCTTAGAATCCTTTGTTCCATGTTTAGGTACAAAGTCCAAATTCTACACCTAAGGGGCAGAACTTGTGGGACACATCACCTGTAGTAAACTCCTTGATCAATTGAATACTTCAATGATGATGGTCTTTTCTGCTTCAGTTGTTTCCATGGGTTCCCATAGGTTATTATTACATTGGACTTATCTCTGAAATTCAACATTTCATCCATTCTCACCCTACACTGATAAGATACATGATTTCTGTTTAATACTTGATCTATATTTTATTTTTTAGACAGAAATTATTTTTGTTCATTTGCACTTACACAAGCCCAACAGTCAAATCCAACCCAATTGCCAGGGTGCAGCAGTAATGTGTGCAAGACATCGTTATACAATTATTAGTCAACACTGTGGGGACCACAATAAACCTGGAACCCAATGTATTAACTTGGCTTTGTAGATATTTATAGCTATGGAATAATACAGCATTAGCTATTTTTTCTTGTCATTTCTTTTCCCCTTGTCTCAGCATGCTTATTTTGAGGTTCATGCATACTCTTTTACATTCTGACAGTACAGTTAGTTTTGTATATTAACTTTGAGCAAAATATATAAGCACTTGAGCTTAACATCATTCTTTTTCTGAATATCAGACACCTTAGACCATCAGTTCTCAACCTGTGGGTCACAACCTTGGCGGGGGTCAAATGACCAAAACACAGGTGTCACCTAAATGTGCCATGGTGAAATGCAATTAGTAATAAATATTTCTCAACATATAATTAAATATTGTTTTTGTGATTAATCACTATGTTTAAATTAGCAATGAGAATATATAATGCATGTCAGGCATTTACATTCCGAATCATGACTGTAGCAAAATTATAGTTTTGAAGTAGCCACCAAAATTATTTTTCGGTTTGGGGTCACCGCAACATGAGGAACTGTATTGCGGGGTCATGACATTAGAAAGGTTGAGAATTACTGCCTTAGATATAACATGAAACAGGTATTTTCCATCAATTGTTGGTGTTATAAACATTAAAACCACTATGGAATATAAAAAAGAACAAATACACTTTGTTATTGTTTTGTTTTGTTTGTGGGACTGGGGGTTCAAACTCACGACCTTGCACTTTCCAGGCAGGCACTTGTGCCACGAAGTTATCTCCTCATCACAAATACACATTGTTACCCAGATATTTTTAACTTAACCATTTATAAAATTGTAGCATCACACTTCCATGGCCATTTTTCCTTGTCTCATATTCTATTAGCTTTTCTTTCCTTCTTTCTTTCTTTCTTTCTTTCTTTCTTTCTTTCTTTCTTTCTTTCTTTCTTTCTTTCTTTCTTTCTTTCTTTCTTTCTCTTTCTTTCTTTCTTTCTTCCTTCCTTCCTCCCTCTCTCCCTTCCTCCCCCTCTCTCTGTCTGTCTTTCTTTCTCCTTCCTTCCTTCCTTCCTTCCTTCCTTCCTTCCTTCTTTCTTTCCTTCATTTTTAATCACACATTTACTTGAGAAAGGATATAGCATTAGAAGCAGTGCATAATTGGAAGACCATACTGATAGGCATTCCAAACACGGTTTTAGTATTATGCATTGCTATCCTCAGTGTATTTGCTTGGTTCAAAGGTATCAATATATATAGTTAGTCAAGGTGCAAATTCTGCCAATTACCTGCTGGTTTCAAAAACTTGTTCTAGAATTGTAGGACCATTATTTTAACCATCTTTTGTGTATAAGTACATAGTTTTGTCTTTATAATGTTGCTCAATTTATCTCTTAGCTCTCTCTTCATTGTTTAATCCTTAAATTCTCACTTTCTGTTTAACTATATTATACCTTTCCATTTTTATTTTTTCTTTTGAGTTCTTATATTAGGGAGACTAAATGATATTTACACATGTAGGTCTGGTTTATTTCACTTATGAATATTTGTTCAAGGTACATCCACTTATATATGAAGACCTTGAGTTTGTCGTTCTTTAAGCACAGTAGTATTCCACTGTATGAAAACACCACATCTTCTTCAAGCATTCTTGAGGTGATGGGCAATTTGGTTGTTTCCAAGATTTGGCTATCACAAATTGTGCTACTATAAACATACATGCACAAATATCACTGTGGTATGATGTGTTCAGTTCTTCTGGGAAAATATCCAGTAGGGGGATAGCTGGATTGAATCGGATTTCCAGTCCTAGTTTTTAAAAGGAGTCTCTACACTAATTTCCATAAAGGTTGTACTAGTCTGCATTCCTACTAGCAGTGGAGAAGTGGTCCTTTTTCCCCACACCTTGTCCAACATTTGTTGTTGGTTGATTTCTCTATGATAGCCATTCTCACTAGGGTGAGGTAGTATCTCAGTGTTGTTTTAATTTGCATTTAACAGATGGCAAGAGATATGGAGCATTTCTTCATGTATTTATAATCTTGTAGCATTTCTTCCTCTGAGAAGTGTGTGTTCATCTTAGATCCCCATTTCTGGATTGCATGTTTAAATTTTGAGGGCCTAATGTTTTTTAGTTCTTTATAAATTCTAGATAAAAGACTTTTGTCTGAGTACATGTTAGTTAAGATTTTTCACAGTTTGTGGGTTCTCTTTTCACTTTGCTGATATATATATATATTTATGTGTAAAAGCTTCTCAGTAAGAGGAGGTCACAGTTGTTAATTATTTCAAGTACTACACCTGCCATTTGATTTTTGTGCATGAAGTGCTTGTCTTCAAGATTTTCCCCTAATTTCTCTTCCAGGAGATTTAGTGTTTCTGTTTTAATGTTTAGATCTTTAATCCATTTTTACTTTAGTTTAATGCATGGTAATAGATCTGGGTCATATTTTAGTTTCCAGCATGTAGCGGTCCTGTTTTTCCAGCACCATTTGTTAAAGAGGCTATCTTTCTTCCAGTATAAATGTTTGGCCCCTTTTTCAAAGATAAGATGTCTGAGTGTGTTTGTAGTTGCTTCTGCATCTTCTAATCACTTCCACTGATCTTCAGTCCTATTATTATTATTATTATTATTTTTTTTGTGTGTGCCAATACCATGCTGATTTTATCACTGTAGGTTTGTAGTATAACTTTAGGTCAGGAATTGTAATGCCTCCTGCCTTGTCTTTGTTGCCCAGGCTTGCCTTTGCTATTCTAGATCTTTTCTGGTTCCAAATAAATTTTTGTAATGATTTCTTTAAGTCTGTGAGGTATGTTCGTGGTATTTTGATAGGAAATGCATTAAATCTGTATAGCAGTTTTCAGAGTATGGTCATCTTCACAATATTGGTTCTTTCTATCCAGGAGCAAGGAATATCTTTTCATCTTCTGAAATCCTCTATGATCTCTTTTTTTCAGAGTGCTATAGTTTTCATTAAATACATATTTTACTTCTTTAGTTAGATTAATTCCTAGGTATCCCATTTTCCATGGTGCTATTGTGAAATGTATTGGTTCTCTAATTTCCCTCTCAATGTGTTTTTTATCTGTGTAGAGGAATGCTATTGACTTTTGGGTTTTGACTTTGTACCCTGGTATGCAGCTGAATTTGCATATTAATTCAAGTAGCTTTTTGGTGGAATGCTTTTGGTCTTCAAAGTAGATTATCATGTCATTTGCAAATAATGATAGTTTAACTTCTTCTTTTTCATTTCTTATTCCTTTTATGTCTCTCTGTTGTCTAATGGCTGTAACTAATGGTTCCAGAACTATATTGAATAGGAGTGGAGATAGAGGATATCCTTGTCTTGTTCCAGATCTGAGAGCAGAAGACTTCAGTTATTCTCCATTCAGAATTATGCTAGTCATTGCATTGTCATAGATGGCTTTGATCAGATTGAGGTAGAGAACATATCTTTCAGTTTGCTGATGTTGGACATGAATGAGTGTTGGACTTTGTCAAAAGCCTTTTCTTCATCAGTTGAGATGATCATGTGGTTTTTGGATTTAGCTCTATTGATATAGTGTGTTACATATAGATTTGAGTATGTTGAACCCCTCTTGCATACCTGGGATGAATCCTATCTGTTTGTGGTGTATAATCTTAATGATTTGCTGTATTCTATTTGGAAGGATTTTTTTCAGGACTTATCTATTTATGTTCATGAGAGAAATTTGCTTGTAGTTCTCTCTTTTAGTTTCATCTTTCTCGTTTGGGTGTCAATATAATACTTGCTTCTAGGAATGATTTTGGGAGAACTGTTTCCTTTTCAACTTCATTGAAGAGTTTGAGGAGTATTAGGATTATTTCTTCTGTAAATTTCTTGTAGAATTCAATGGTGAATCAATCAGAAGTTTTCTTTGTTGGTAGGTTTTTTGTTACATTTTGCATTTCATTGACTATTATTGGGTTATTGAGAGTTCTTGCATCTTCTTGATTCTGTAACCTAACTGAATTACCCCTAACCAGTAATTTGTACCTTTCTAGGAATCTATCCATTTCATCTGCATCTTCAATTCTGTGAGAGTAAAGATTCCCAAAGTAGCTATTAATAATCTTCTGAATTTCCAATGGGTATGTAGTAATTTTATTCTTTATTGCTTGAATTTGAGATTTTTTTTTCTTTCCTCTTTTTGTTGAGGTATTTAGGGGATTATCAATTTTATTTAATTTTTGAAAAAAAAACCCAGCTTTTTATTCATTAACTCTTTGTATTGTTTTCTTTGTCTCAATTGAATTAATTTCTGCTCTAATCTTTATAATTTCCTCCTGTCTTTGGGCTTGAGTTTGGTTTTCTCTTCCCTTTCTATTAATTGAGGTGCACCGTTAAATTATTTGTTCCTTTTTGTTTTATTAATGTGAATTTTGAAGTTATAAATTTCACTCTAAGACAGTGGTTCTCAATCTTTCTAATTCCATGATCCCACAGCATAGTTCCTCATGTTGCGGTGACCCCAAACCAAACAATTTTGGTGGCTACTTCAAAACTATAATTTTGCTACAGTTATGATTCAGAATGTAAATGCCTGATATGCATTACGTATTCTCATTGCTACAAATCAAACATAATTTAAACGTAGTGATTAATCACAAAACAATATTTAATTGTATATTGAGAAATATTTATTACTAATTCCAATAAATAACATTTCACCATGGCATAGCATGGGTTTAAATATGTATTTTCTGATGGCTTTAGGCGACCCCTGTGTTTTGGTCATTCGACCCCTGCTGGGGTCATGACCCACAGGTTGAGAACCACTGCTCTAAGAACTACTTTCATTGCCTCCTGTAAATTCTGATAAGTTGTGTTTGAATTTTCATTAAATTGTAGATATCGTTTCATTTCTTATTTAATTTCATCTGTAATCCATTGGTTGCTGAGTAGAGTGCTGTTTAATATACATGTGTTTATGGTTTTTTTGGGGGAAGGTTTCTTCTGTCATTTATTTCCAGCTTCATTGCACTCTGGCCTGATAATATGCATGGGATAATTCCTGTTTTCTTGCACATATGTAAGCAAGACCTATGGACTAGAATGTGGTCTATTTTAGAAACTGTCCCATGAGTGGCTGAAAAAATGTGCATTCAATTGTGGCTGGATGCAACACTCTGTATATGTCCACTAAGTTCATTTGTTTCAAGTACTTTTTCAGTTCTATTATTTCTTTGTCAACTTTTGTCTGCTTGACTTATCTTTTTTGGATAAGGGAGTGTTAAGGTCTCCTGTTAGAACTGTGGTAGTGGATTTTAGAGTTTTCATGTTCATGATGATTTGTCTTATGTAGCTGTGTGCTCCTGTGTTGGGCGCATACATATTTATGAGTGTTATGTCTTCCTCTTAAATTTTTTCCCTAACCAGTATGTAGTGGCCTTCTTTATCTCACTTGATCATTCTTAGTTTGAAGTTGAGAGTGTCTGAGATAAGGATTACTACCCCTGCTTTTTCTTTTCAGGTGCTGGGCAATGTAGTATTGTTTTCCACCCTTTGACTTTCAACCTATGAAGTTCTTTATCAGTTAGATGTGTTTCTTGTATGCAACATAGTGTTGCTCTTTCCTTTCTAATCTTCTGTGTCAATCTATTTCTTTTAATTGGTGAGTTGGGACCATTTATATTGATGGTTATAATTGAGATGCATTGATTTATGCTTGCCATGTTATTTACCTGCTGTCGGTTACCCCTTTATCTCCTGTGTTTAATTGTTTGCCATGTTGGGTGGGTGCTTTCCATTTTCATTTGTGGAATTCTGGTCATTTTGGTCCCTCTCTAAAATATCTTTTAGAGCCGGGCGTGGTGGCTCACGCCTGTAATCCCAGCACTCGGGAGGCTGAGGCAGGAGGATCGGTGGGAGTTCGAGACCAGCTTGGGCTACAAAAGTGAGCTCAAGGCTAGCCTGAACTGCATAGCGAGACCCTGTCTCAAAAAGACAAAAAAAAAAAAAAAAAATATATATATATATATATATATATATATATATATATATATATATATCTTTTAGTAGTCTGTGTAGGGTTGGCTTTGTCATCATAAACTTATTTAGTTGTTCTTTGTCCTGGAAGTATTTCACTTCTCCATCAAACTTGAAAGAGACTTTTGCAGAGTAGAGCAGTCTGGACTGGAATTTGTTTTCATGAAGGACTTGAAACACTCTATTTCATGCTCTTCTTTATTTCATGGTTTATGAAGAGATATCTGCCATTATTCTGATGGGTTTTCCTTTCAGTGTGATTTTTTTTCTCTAGTGGCTTTTAGTATGTTATTCTTCTGCTGGCTTTCTGGAATCCTGACTATTATATGTCTGGGCTTATTTTTAATTGGGTTGATGTTATTTGGATTTCTATATGCTTCAGTCAGCTGAATGCCAAATTGTTTCCCCATATTTGGGAAATTTTCTGCTATTACTTCTGCCCATATTCTTTTTATATCACTTGCATTAACCTCTTTCTTATTGATGCCTATTGTTATGGTTTATGTCTAGTTGTCTCCCCAAAAGCCTCACGTAATCATGGGGTGGGGACTTCTATAGATTGAGACTTGAGTCATGAGTCACTGGGATTATAAGTTTTAGTATTGATGAGATTATTGGTCTGAGTACTGCTGGGAATTACAGGTGTGGCTTGAGGTGGATAGGCTAAGGCAGGGAGCCTGATGTAATTTAAAGAGAGACAGAGAGACACATTAGAGCATCTCTCTGCTACCATGGTTGGTCGGTTGCCTCTGTCGCGATTGTTGCTGTTCTGCTGCCATGAACTGGATGTTCTGTGCCCTGTTCCACTCAGCCTTGGGCTAGCTGAATATGAGCTGAAATCTCCAGTAACTGTGAGCTAAATAAACCTTTCCTTCCTTCGTTTTGGGTGTTGGGTATTTGTCCCAGCAATGACAGAAGAGTAACTAGACACCTATTAATCTCATATTGTTCATTTTTTCATCATCTTGTAGATGGTGAATTACATTTTCCTGCACCCTAGTTGTTTTTAAGAGATTATTTCTTTTTATTAGTTGCTACAGTGTCTTCAAGATCTGAAACTCTGTCTTCACTTTCACTCAGATGGCTTTGCCAGCTTGTCATTGAGGTTTTAAGTTCCTGTGTATCTCTTTGAGTCTGCTTCATGAGTTCTATTTCTTTCCTATATTGCTCACTGAAGGAGTTCATCGTTTGCTAATTTCTAATTTTTTATCAGTATCTACTTCAGAAGCAGTTATTAATTCTTTCATTATGATTGTCCTTTCTTTTTGCTTCAGAAGTTATTTCTGTTCTAATTTCCTCTCTCTTTTTTTTTTTTT
>PVJA010049550.1:0-13674 GCA_004027025.1 Myocastor coypus
ACACACACACACACACACACACACACACACACACACACACACACGCTAAATGGAAAAGAGATTCTTCTGCATTCTTAGCTTAGGGATCAGGTGCATTGATACTGAATAACCAAACAAAGTCCTGAAATAATTATAATGTTATACATTTTTCAATATTTTTTCAAATGCAGTTTCAAAATCATATGTTTAACAAAATATTCTTATTTTACTGTGAGTACAGAATAAAATTAATGTTGGAGCTAAGCATAAAGCTCGGTGATCTAATTGCCTGCCTGGAAAATTCAAGGAACTGGATTCAATCACCAGTACCACTATGCTGACACTGGCTCCTCAGGTATGTCAAGCCAGCCACTGAAAATGGCCATGGTGGTGCACACCTGTAATACCAGCACTGTGAAGGCTGATCACTATGAATCCAAGCTGCATAGCGGGATGCTATACCAAATAAATAAATAAATAAATAAGTAAGTTAGTTTTATTGCATCTAATATTTTTATTTTATTTTTTATTTGTGAAAGTTTTATTTTTAAGAATGTTTGAGGTGTCCAGGGGGTTTCTTTCTACACTAATAAGTTAGAATTTTAACTATATAAACAGCTCAAAAACATAAAACAAATATTAGTTTCATGCTTTTGGTTAACATATTTTCTTCTTTCAAATTTTTAATTTTTTTTGTCTTTTTTTTTTTTTTTTTTTTTTTTTTTTTTTTTTTTTTTTTTTTTTTTTTTTTTTTTTTTTTTTTTTTTTTTTTTTTTTTTTTTTTTTTTTTTTTTTTTTTGAGACAAGGTCTCACTATGCAGTTCAGGATGGTCTTGAGCTCATTTTTGTGGCCCAGGCTTGTCTCGAACTTGCACCGATCTTCCTGCCTCAGCCTCCCAAGTGCTGGGATTACAGGTGTGCACCACCACGCCCGGCTTCAAATTTTTAATTTTTTAACAATAATTAATACTTTGGATATTGTTATCTTTGGTGTAATTGTTCAGAGTACAAGATGCAGACATGATTTCTTGTCTAAACAGCATTAGCACAGATCCTTCTTTTCACTGCACAAAGATAAATTAGTTGTATCTGTAGTAAAATAGTCCATAAATGTAGTGAATTATCAGCTCATCTGGCATTATCGGAAGCTGTTGACTTGAGCCTTTTACAATTTAGCATACTAATATGGCTTTCCTTTTTATATCTCATGGTTAGACATTTTTGCTAGATGGCTAAGACCAATATAAAGCAAGACCCATATTACAAAAAAAAAAAAAATGTAACTTTTGTATTTGACAAGGTAAGTCAGCTGACCTCACGATTTACCCTGAAACCATGTACTGTGGTTTGCAGAACTTTTGTCAGTGTCAGTCATTTGAATGAAGCACAGCCATTGCTTGACCAGTTTGCTCACATGAAAGTCTGAGAGAATGTTTTCTCTCTAGGTGACTCTCCTCAGCACGCTATACATCATAAAATACATACATACATAAAATACATACATACATAAAATACATACATAAAATGCATACATACATACATACATACATAAATACATACATAATACATAATAAAATAAATACATAATACATAATACATAATACATAATAAAATAAATACATACATAAATACATACATAAAATAAATACATACATAAAATACATACATAAAATACATACATAAAATACATACATAAAATTTTGAAAGTTAAACAAAATTAATAATTTTGCTGAAAAGTGCTATGAAACCCACAAAAGGAAAACTTGCTAACTTATAAATTTGACAATGATTCACAAGGAATTCTGCTGCAGCTGTTCTTATTTTTGTAGTGCTCTCTAATTTAAATGAAAATAAAGGTAAAAGCATGGATTTCACCCGATATAAGAAAAATTAGGTTATATGATGTATAATGATATAAATATGTTACTTCATTTTTTGTAAGATGCAAATGTATTCTAAATCAACTAATTTTCCAAAATGTATTGGAAAATATGGAGAATAAATCTCACAATAATAAATACATTGATTTTTTTTTTTAATGAGTGGCTCAGCCCAACTTGGGGGTGGGGCTGGCACAGGATGTGGTGTCAAGGATCGAACCATAGTCCCTGTGGTTGCCTAAGCTTTCCTCAGCAGGCACTTTAGGCTACTAAGCCATCTCACCAGTCCCAATACACTGATTTTTAAAGAAAAATTATTTATTTTATTAAATTTAGTCCTGTTCTTCATTGCATTTTGGTCTTTTAACATGACTTTTGGTGTTTTGGAAAGGAATATACATACACGTTGCCTTTTATAATGAAAGGCTTAGAAACAACACTCTGTCAGCCTGTCTTCCCATCAGGCCTAATTCTGTGGGAAGTTTTAAAAGTCCCAGCCAGGACTGTCATTGAGAATTACAGCCTCACTCTGCACACAGAAGGGGCTCTCACTGGATTTGGACTTTGTCTTCCTTTTAAAGCTATGTGTATGCTCTCTGTAAAGAAAGAAGCATTTCAATATGATAGCACTAAAATTCTTATCAGCATAATACTCTGCAAATTGACCTAAATAATCATTTTCTCTTAATTTTATGGAGAAATAATTCATGTTTCTGAGAAGTACACTTGCACAAACAGCAGGATAGGCGTTTCACGCGTTGCTCGTTCAGTCTATCTGAGAATGTTACAAAGGTTTTCATGGAAGAGAGTGTGGAAACTCAGAGAGATGAGCTGAAATCGCTAACGAGCCACTCCAAAGCACGTGCCTTTTCTACTGCATTGAAAAGAATCTGCACACTTTCCCTTAGCAAAGTGGGATGTAATAGCGCAACAAGGGATGCTGAATATATCTAAATTGTTAAAATTAGCAGCATTTTCACATGACATATGAGAAATGGTTGTTGCTTTCAAAATTTCTGTCATAAGTGATATCCTATCTGCTTTTATAATGAATGACAAGGGGCTCTGAAACGAAAAGAGTCGAATAGGTCCAGAAAGCCCCAGCTAAAAACCTAGTGTATGGTTCTCACTGAATCTCTAATCTGGCCAGAGCTCTCATTCCCTGAGCTAAAATTTGACATCAGAATGCTCTCTTCACCCTTCATCTAAAATGTCATTATGAGATTAATTTATTGTACTTGTGTGATATTCAGTTGTATAAGTGATGAGCCTGGGATCAATGCATCTTGAACATTTAGAGGACAAAAATTTTATGTCACTGAAAGCTTCCACTAAATCTGTGTTGCACATATCACAAATTGGCTTTCTTGCAGCTACATCCATTCCCTAGAGGAGAGGTAAGGAAGCAAAGGCCATCAGAGGGCTCGGGTAGCAAGTAGTACAGAAAATGTCAGGATTCAATTTAGAACAAAATTGAAGGTTAACGGGGAGATGTTACAAAAGCCTTTCATGACATTTACATGTTTTAACGTAAGGGCAGGGAATATTCACTGAGGCTTTTACACACTGGGCTTTCTGGGAAACTACCCGTTAGACTCCTATTGCATTAAGGGAAAATGAAAATTATGTCAATTACTTCTCTCTGCACAAGTGTAGCACAACAATCACTTCAAAGGATATTTTTATAATTATAGGAAGAATAGCTTTTTGTTATGCAGGTATATGTTGTGTAGACAAATGACTGCATGAAAAGGCACAAGTAATTTGCTGTGGCCTGGAAAAAGCAACAGTGCCTGAGATCTTTGGGCAGACCTGCTGTAGAGTGGAAGGGGCACTTTTAGGAAGAAAGCAGACTCTCAGAATAAGGGACCATGATCCCAAACGCCAGTCCAAACCCTGCACAATTTCCAAAACTGTTCCCATGAAATGCTCTTGTTTAAAATCGGTGACTTTGTACTAGATCTACAGAAAGAAAAAGATAACAAGGGTCTAAAATTAAAAAACAAAAATCTCAACAAGGGAAACAACCTAATGAGAGGTGGCTTATTAGTGTGAAATTTGTGCCAGGGTCAGATCTGGGAATGCATTTTAAATAATGGCTGAGCAGATCAACGTGAAAGGAGCCAAAATCATGGAGCCTTTCAGGAGAAAACAATGCTGCCAGAAAGAATTTTTAATTGTAAATAATTATTGAAACTGTGATTATTTAGTAAAGTACGTAAAAGCATCCCTTTGAAAGGCACCTAATAATAGCCAGAAAGCCAATTACCTTAATAGGTTGACTTAACATTTAATTGGGAAAGAAAGATTCTCAGTTACTCAGAAAAAGATGGGTGTTCCAGAGAATGTCATTTGTATAAATTAAAGAAGGAACAGTACCTGTATATTCCAACGAAGTAGAGTACTTGAAGGGAGCTATAGGAAGGCAGTAGTCTTCGAACAAAGTGGACCTTGTTTTTGTCTTCCACAGACTTTAACTTCCAAGATGGTTCTTTGTTCATGCAAAGGCAAAATTAAAGGCAGAAAAGCAGATGTTTGGAATTGACACAAGAAAATGCAGAGAATATGTCCAGAGGGAAAGGCTCCATCTGACCAGCAAGATGCAAGGCCTCAACGAAGGGGAGGGAAAGACAGATATGGAAAAGCTAAGTGTGAGATTTCAGCAGACAAAGAAAAAAAAATCAAAACTCCTATTCTTTCATCCATTCTTCAACTTGAAAGCCAGAGAATAGCATTTTTACTACATTCTTTGCAAAAGTGCTTTGTATGTAGCAAACAAATATTTATTTGGCAAAGAAAGAGAGAAATAGATAACATGGAGCCATAGTTCATGCATAGAGAAACTGCCTTAATGTCAAGAAACCAAGGAAAATCTCTTTGCAGAGAGCCATTCTTTTTCCAAGAAAAGCAAACTGCTGTGAAAAAAAAAAAAAAAAAAAGAGGCAGCTAGTTTTAGTGGCATTTTAAGTAGAATATTACAGCTTTAAAAATGTCCTTACAATCAAATTCAAAGCTGTTCAGTAGATTTCAGTAGATTTTAATTTCAGCTATTCAGTAGCTTTTAATTTCAGCTATTCAGTAGATTTTAATTTCATGTTAACAAAATGGCTTTCATTATTATGGGACGTTGAAAGGGAACTCTTCATAATTGCTCAATACTTCTCCCAGTGCTATGAGAACCATCCCTCGGCCAGGCTACCTATCTATTGCACATTTGAGCTCCCCTCCTGCTGAATATTCATTCCTCCGATAGATTTTGTTTTTCATGCAGTGACCAGGCTAACTTTTCTTCAGAACAGCTCAGTATAAAGGATGGAAGTCTTTTTTGCATGTTTCCTCCCTCTTTCTGACTCCAACAGGGAGTGAGCAATTGCATTTATGTGCCTGCTTTCATTTCTGTCTCAGTTTTATCAGCGGAGGGTTGTGCTTTTTGAGAAGATGTGACAATGTAACATGCAGATGTAATAAGCAATACAAATTAGCACCGATAACCCTGTTATATTTTTACTTTAAAATTCTATAAGAATATTGTATATTGTTTACTATTCTGAATAAATGTTTAATGGAAGCTTGTATTAATCTTTATTCAAATTCAGGACAATATACTCTAAGAATGTGTTCATCTGACTATAAAGCATGCTTTTATAGCACTTTTTTGTATTTTTTTTTTTTTTTTTTTTTTTTTTTTTTTTTTTTTTTTTTTTTTTTTTTTTTTTTTTTTTTTTTTTTTTTTTTTTTGTGGAAGGAGGGTCTATGGGATGTTCAGAATCTCACTAGTAGTTTAGACTCGTGATCTGCCTGTTTACAGCCTCCCAAGAGCCGGGATTGCAGGCATGTGCCGCCATTGCTGTCCCATCATGCCCTAAGGGCAGGGCCAGCACTGCAGGCCTGGGAATCGAACCCATGGCCTCTGTGCCTACTTGTAGGTGCTTTAATCTGCTCAGCTATTTGGCCAGCACAACATTTTGTGACCTTCATTAGAAAAAAAAAAAAAAAAAAACACTTTTCCCAGTGACTGTTAACAGCTATTACTAAAACACTTTGCCCACACATCAAATATCAACTAATTAATGTCAAACAATGATGAATTTTGGAGTATTTTTATAGATTTTTGTGTCCCTATAAGTTGCCAGGTATAAAGTAACTGCTTTTCCAAAATTCCCACGAGGGATAATATAATGTGGATAAGATTTGAAGTAATTTACACATCTTATCCAGCCAACAATTGAGTGGGAAGGGAATAGTATGAGGATTACTAAAAGTTATGATTGAAAAGATGTAATTCCAGTGGAATTTATTTTAAATTAAGTTACATACCAAAATTTTACAAACTTCCTTAAGGCCCCAACAGAAGACATTTCATTACTAAGGTTACAGAGAAATTCTTAATTTGGCCTTTTGTGAAGATGAAGTAGAACAATTGTGATTTCAAAACACTAATTTTTTTTTTTTTTTCTGATAGAAAAGTGATAGATCAAAATTCAAAGCTTCCCAAGCACCTTGCACCAAACACTCTCCCTCTTGGTTTCCCGGCACCCTGCCTGCAAACTCACTCCCCCTTGGCCCCATGCAGAGCCAAACCCAAAGCCACAGAACAGGTCCACCTGACTTTGAACTGAACAGCAACCATGGAAGCACCTTTGTTAACATTGAAGATACCCAGCAGACCAGGTAGCCCTGCCAAGATTAGGTTTCCCACAGCTGTTCTAACCCCCCACCCAACCTGTGACCTAGCTATTACCTGGCTGTTGTAGTCCATGATTAACCTCCCTGAAAGATCCCATAAAGCCTCCTGCCCCCCTTTATCCAGTGCTGCCTTGGTCTGCAAGGTAACCCCCCCGCATGCCCTTTCAATAAATTTGCTTTACTCATGTCAGTGTGTCTGGTCTGGTATTGTGTGGGTTCGACCATCCAGATTTAACCTTTCAAAAAGTCCCTTAATCAAAATAAATTTACACATCAATACTTACAGCTTAACTAGAATAAATATTCTATCCAAAATTCATATTAAGGACACAACAGATAATATTTCTCTTATATTCTAAAACATCCAGAGCAAAATTTAACAAGTATAATAATTATATGACTTCATATAGACTTTATGATTAACATATTATTATTAAGTAAGTGTAAAACAATACTTTTATTTTTTTTTTAATTAATTTATTTTATATTTCGGCGGGACGGAGTTTGAACTCGCGACCTTGCTCTTGCCAGGCAGGTGCTTGTGCTATGGAGCTATCTCCCAGCCCCCTAAAACAATACTTTTAAATCATGTAGACTTTAAGCTTTTTGCTATAGAGTCCAAATTTATTTCCTTTTAGTAATTGTACCTGTGATGTACACATTGCTGTGGTTTGTTTTTACAAAACAAATGGTAAAGTACAGGATACATTTTTTAATATCAGTTTATAAGGAATCACCAAAGAAGTGCAGTAAATCTATCCACATACTAAATATTAAAGACTCCAGCAGAGGGTCTGGATCCTAGTGTCCTGTCTGAGTCCAGCTGAAAACCTAGAGCTCACAACAAGCTCCATTGGAGGCCCAGAGTCTACAGCAAAGTCTCATGCAGTTCTGCTTCGTGGTTCTGTGCTGGAAAGGCCCAAGGGTCAGTGGTGGAAGCTAGAAAGTCTATGCCAGTGAGATGAAGGCTCTGTGCTAGCAGGCTGAGGGATCTGAACTAGACCCAGGAAGCAATGATCAAGATAAGCACCAGAGTGCCCCCAAAAGTGCCACAGCTGTCCTCAGCAACAGTCAGGTCCCAAGTTCTTCCAGTGATAAGGAAATCTGAGTCCCTATTAGGAAAACTGTAGTGGTTGATACAACGTGTCAACTTGGCTGAATGACTCAGCAGCCCGGTTCCTTGTTGGTGGGAGCCCCGCTCTGGGGTACAATTGGTTTTTCCCTAGAGTGTCACCAGGGTGTGCCTAGGATATGATTGGATTTCTCCCTAGAACGGGATCAAGGGCCCATCCTGGGGTATGATTGGTTCCACCCTAGAGTGCAATGAGCCCACATCAGAATGACTGAGCACAAAAAGACTTTCTAAAGGGCTGAAGGAGGAGTCAGCACTTCACTTCGTCGAAGAAGCTTTGGTCTTCACATTCAGACTGGACTTCATCGTCTGGCTTGCAGCACAGACTCTTCGGCCTCTAGCTTAGGTCTTTTGCCATCCGTCGCAGACTCTTCAGCGTCCATCTACAGACACTTCAGTCTTGCATTGCAGACCCATCAGCCAACAGAGACTTACAGGAGTGCTGCAGTGAAGTCCAGGCCTCGGGATTGAATTCTCCAGTCCGGAGCGTGCAGACGCCCTGTACGCGCTTTCTCATCTGACTCTGTGGCTATTGTAAGCCAATTTTACAATTGCTTATACATTGTATATATGTTAATATCCATTCCTTATATTATACCTATTCTGTTCCTCTAAGTAAACCCCTGACCAATACAAAAGCCAATGCAACAAGCTTCTTCACGGGGCTGAGCAGTGTGCCGTCTTCTCCTCAAGAACTAGGAAGTGATGCTCAAGACGAGGACCAAAGCCTGGCATGGTCCTCCAGCACAGCAGCCCGAGAGCACTAGCAGCTCCAACAGCTTCTCAAAAGAGCATCGCTAACAGCCTTCTGACAGCTTCTCCTGTGCCGACTTTTATGCTGCTGCCAAGAATCGCCGGCTGGGCCTCCCGCACCCAGCACCGCACTAGCTCATTCAGCTGAGTGTAATGACTTGACAACCAGTTAGAAATCCACTACTCACATTAAATCCATGGTATGCTTAAAAATGGATATCCAATTCATAATGATATTCACATTAAGAAGAAAAAGTGAAAATATACTACTTTAAATGTATGTTATTAATTTTATCTAGACTTCCTTTACTTTCAGAGAAAACAATGATAATGAAATTAAGATTCTTAAGGGAAAGAGCCCGACTCTTAGAGAAATTAATGCTTTTCTCATGTCAAGCTGTTTTTTTAAAAAATGTTTTATTCATTTTAATGAGAAAAAAGATAAAATAGTAATGGAACAGTTTCAAAACAAGTTAGTCAGATGTTTACAATAATTAAAACAGTGCATATTTTTGTCTTCATAGTAGTTATTCAGAGGACAAGATGCAGACATGATATCTTGTCTAAACAATATTAGTACAAACTTTTATTCTCAATGAACTAAGACAATGTAGCTATGTATTTATCCTGTGTTGTGTATACATGCATGTATATATATATATATATATATATATATATATATATATATATTCTTTCTAAATTTTCTGATACTAGGAGAAAATATCATACCATTTCTTATAAGTAGAGTGTAAGTCAAAGGTACAGTATGAATCATAAAACAAAAAGTATAATTAGACAATATTCAGAAAATTAAAGATTAATTAAAATTAAGTATCTCGAAACAACATTCTGAAGTTGAAATCAAACCACGAGTCCAACTTAGAGGCCAGAATGTTGTATATCATATGTACGAATCTGTAATGAATTCAGAGTACTCACATAGTATTTGAATAGGTTAATATATACGAAGATATCAACTAAGAAAAAGTTTCCATGGTAGCAAAGAATTACTAAGAATAAAACATAACAAAAATACTGGAATGGCAAATATATGACCAGAACTTCTAGCAGATTGGGGATAGGATATCGCACAAAGTTCTCATATGTCATGGACATGGATGGTGTCCATGATGCTTCCAAGTTGTTATTTTGACTCCGTCCAGGTCTCCTTCCCCATTTTCCTTAGCAGAAGAAAAGCAACAGAGCAGGCTTCTGTTGCAGCTCCTCAGCACTGTGTCCCCAAAGATGGTGCCAACAAACACATCCTCTGTCCATTCCTGTTGTTTCACACTGGCCTCTTTCTAAAGGGACAACTGGGCTAAGTTGTCCCCGTCACTCATTTCCCCAGGCTTGGAGGCTATAAGTGGGTCAAGAAGAAGGGGAAGGGGAAACATGCTCTAGAGCTAGAGAGAAATGAGTCTCAGAGGGAAGATGGCAGCGAATGCCCAGTCTTCCTGTCACCCAGTCAGGGTGCCAGGCCCACAGCAAGCTACCTCGTCCCAGATGCAGAATTAATTTGTTCCCCTGAGTGCCTTGGGGCTCTCCCCACAGAAACCTGTCTCTTGAAAACTTTCCCATCTCCCTCACTTTCTTTCTGCACTCGACAGCTGAAGTGCTGGTGAATCAGGTCACCAAATGCTGAAAGCACAAAAGTTTTAATGATAAAAGTGAGAAAACTATTTCCCCTCCTCTGTGCTGCTGGGATCAAATTACTGTACAAAGGACCATTTCCCCTAAAAATAGACTCTGCTCACAGGCACAGACACCTCGAAGCACTGAGCCCAGTTCATCCATCTGATTTTCTAGTACTCACAGGTGAGAGGCACTTGCAGAGTGCTTTAGCAAATGTGGCACACAGCTGGTCACTCCTTTGACCACGAGCCATGCAAAGACTAAATCAGAAATGCCTTCTTATAGTTTGGTGTGAAACTTTAAAAACAGTGACTCGGCGGCACTGCTCACACAGCACCAGACCAGAATCCTTTCAATGAAAGAGTTAAGGAGGCTGCAGGACGATGTTCAGAGAACTGGAAAACTTTTTTTTTTTTTTTTTTTGGGTGGGGGGTGGTTAACAAAAGTCCAATCTCTAGCTACTTTTAGGAAGGTCAAGAAGATTCCATGTAATTAGGACTGCATTTCAGCATGACCTGTTTCCGCTTGAATTTGTACTTAACATTAAAGAGACACCGGCTTGGGTTAAACCTTAGATGTCCAGTGTTTCACCGCTCCTCACTGGTTCACAAAGTAATCCTACCTGCTTTACGTCTGTCACTTTCTTCTTGCTGATTAATTAAACCCCCTCCTGACAACTGGCGTCTGGTTACCTTGCTTTAATGAGAATGCCATATTAAAGTTTAATGAAAATTAAAACTTTGGCTGGGCATGGTGGTGCACGCCTGTAATCGCAGCACTTGGGAGGCTGAGGCAGGAGGATCGGTGCGAGTTCGAGACCAGCCTGAGCTACGAAAGTGAGCTCAAGGCCAGCCTCAACTGTATAACAAGACCCTGTCTCAAAACAACAACAACAACAAATTAAAACTTTAAGGGCTGGCCAAATAGCTCAGCGGATTAAAGCACCTGCAAGCTGGAGCAGGGGCCAGGGGTTAGATTCCCTGTTCTGCCATGCTGGCCCCGCCCCTGGGGCTGTCTGAGAATTGAGATTGAGTGCGGTGGTACATGCCTGTAATCCCAGGTTTTCAGAGGCTGTAAATAGGCGAATCACTATGAGTCCAATCTAGTAATGAGACCCTGAATGCCCTGTGGGCCCTTCCCTAAAATACAAAAGAAAAAAAACAACAACAACAAAAAAAAAAATTAAAGCTTTAATGTGGATGGATTAACGGTTCCAATTTAATGGTTTTCATTTTTATTTCTTTGTTTTACGTATTTGGTGCAGGGTCTCACTACTCAGTTCGGACTCAGAGTGATATTCCTGCTTTCAGCCTCTTCAGCTCTGGAATCACAGGTGTATGTGCATCACCACAACCACTCTCGGTTTCTGTGGCCAGCTCCCCATCCCCGTGGGCAGTGTGGGTGCAGCCCGTGGTGCTGGAGAACAAACCTAGCCCCTGCAGTTGCCTAAGTAGGCACTCAGTCCACTGAGATATCTCGAAGGTCCTTGATTTTATGTGTTTTTAAATTCTTTTATTTACTTATTTGTTTTTTTTTTTTTTGTGACCAGTTCAACCTGCCCTGGGGATGGGGCTGGCATGGGATGTGCTGTTGGGGATTGAACCCTGTTCCCTGCATTTGCCTAAGCTTGCCTAAGCAGGTGCTTTAATACCCTGAGCTAACTCCCCAACCCCAATTTAATGTATTTTGAATAGGAGAAATATTTTAACTTTTTTGTCTTCCTCTTTTAAAAGGCAACTTTTGTGAACTATACATGGTCTTAGGCAGCCTAAATAAATCCTCTCACTTAAAGGATGCTGTTATGTATGTTTTCTGATAGAAGAATAAGATCTGAGAAAGTCAACAGTAGTCTAGAATCTTACATCAAGCAAAGTTCAAATGTGAATGATCCTTTTGCCCATGATGTGTTCAGAAAGACTTGATCACTTGTCAGGTTTACTTAAAGAAAATGTGAAGCATTCAACTGGGTGTAACTGAGATGGGCACCAAAATTTTTGTGGGTATTTAAGCTCATTAATTCTCTTCTTCCACTTGGCTTCTGCAGGACAATATTGCGTGTGCTATGGTGTCGACCTATAATATGCCTTTATAGCCTCGTGTTTATGTAATGTGTTGTTTGTTTGTTTATTGATTTATCTGGTACAAGGTCTCCCTATGCAGCTTGGACTTGTAGTGATCCACCTATCTCAGTCTCCCTAGCTCAGAGATTCTAGGCTTGTATCACCATGCATGGTTTTGGGACCTGTATGGCATATTGTACCAGGGAATGAACCTGCGCCGCTGCACTTGCCAGGTAGGTGCTTAGATCTACCATGTCAGGTATGAAAGGGATGGGATCACAGTGCCATACTCAGTGGTGGAGGACATCCATAGCTGAATATTCTGCCTCGAGTTCACGCTGTGAGTGAGCAGTTCCAGGCCCCGATTCCTCTCTTGCCGCACTCTTTCCTTCCTGGCTGCCAGACCTGGAAGATCCCTCTGCCTGGCTCTTCTGCTATGTCATTTCCACCTTAGAGCTGGGTAACATGGACTGAAAATATGTTCAAAAAATTTCGCACCTTTAAGTTGTTCTTGGGTCTTGTGTCCCAGTGGCAGGAAAGTGATTAATAGCATTTCTTTATCTTTCACTTTCAAATTTCAACTTCTCTAATAAGTGTTCCATCCCAGAAATACACAAAACATTGGTGACCCTATTTATGCTCATCTCTCTCCCTCTTCTCGGCCAGACCTCTCCACAAGTTCAACTCTACCATTCTCTCTGCTGTCTTCCCTACACTTCAGAGAGAGAAAAATCTGTTACCTGTGGCTGATATCACAAATTCTCTGCAGAACGTCCCTCCCATTCTGTTAGCACTCCTCTTCAAGTTTGTGTGCACTGAATTACATTTCAAATGATCAGTAATAGCACTGGGTGCTGTTTTAAATTCACAGAAACTACAACAGCATATGGCAATTAAGACATTTTTAATTAAATTGTTAGAATGAATACAGGAGATTATCACTAAAATATCACATTCATTTGTGTGCTAGTTTAGTACAGCTGATGGCTAATTATTTTTATAACCATTTCTATGACTTTGCTTAGGTTGTTTGGTATTTGCATGCCATAAAAGCACATAGCTGAGTATATTTGAAATAATCAGACTTTTAGATTTTTAGATGATTGCAAAAACCATAGAAATTGCCTGAGATAAATATATTTGAGCACTGATAAAAGAATATTCATATTCTAACAATATAAATAATAGAGCATTGGTATTTTTAAGAATTTATATCGAGAATTTAAAAATGTGTTAAGATTTTTATCAAACTAGGAAAATTTTGAATTTTGTAATATGAATATCCTTATTCACTGAAGGTATTAAAATATGAAAAAAGAAACTGATATGAGAGCCAGGGGTGGTGGCTCACGCTTGTAATCCCAGCACTCGGGAGGCTGAGGCAGGAGGATTGGTGCGAGTTCGAGACCAGCCTGGGCTACAAAAGTGAGCTCAGGACCAGCCTCAACTGCATAGCGAGACCCTGTCTCAAAAAGACAAAAAAGAAAAAAAAAAAAAAAAAAAAAAAAAAAAAAAAAAAAAAAAAAAAAAAAAAAAAAAAAAAATATTAAAA
>PVJA010049551.1:0-13677 GCA_004027025.1 Myocastor coypus
TTTTTTTTTTTTTTTTTTTTTGTCTTTTTGAGATAGACAGGGTCTTGCTGTGCAGTTCAGCTCACTTTTGTAGCCCAGGCTGGTCTCAACTCACACCGATCCTCCTGCCTCAGCCTCCCAAGTGCTGGGATTATAGGCATGAGCCACCATGCCTGGTTTAGTGATGATTAATCGATCAAATTTTGGAGTAATCATTCGGATTACCTGACAACTGTCTGGTTAATACTCAAGTCTAATATTCTGTTAGCACTATGATACTACATTAGATGGTGTACGTAATGCACTTTAAATGTAGAAACCGTGCAATATTGCTTACTATTCATGTGTTTACTTTAAATTAGTCTATGCACTGGGCCGTCAAAAGTAAGAAAGACCTGATGCTGGAGGAGGCTGGCCAGACCCAGACCCAGGAACTGAGACCCACCCAGCGGATCCAGGAGGGTGAATCCGGGCAAGAGCAGCGGGGTTCAGCCACAGAGAGAACGCCGAGGAAAGGATCTGACTTGCTTGGAAAGTCCACCTTTGTACCCTCTGCCAGCGCTCCCGGTGGGTCTGCCTTCGGCTGCAGGGCTGTGATGACAGACAGAGGTCTGCGCTGCTTGCCTGTTTATTCGCAGCCTGTGCCGTCCCGCTGGGCCTGGCCTTCCAATGTCTGAGTCTGAGATGAGGCTTCGATATCAGCATCAGCACCGAGTGGAAAATGTGCCACTTGGCAAGGCCCCGTGATGTTTCTCAGATTGTCTTTCACTTTATTGAAACGGCATTTACTGAACGTTTGCTTATGTGTAGACTTTACACCATTGCTTCACTTAATTTGAAATCTTCCCTGGAAACTCAGGCTGTAGGTGAGCTGTCTGCACCTAGCGAGGCTGGGTGCTTGGGCAGGGCCTGTACAGCTGAGGGTGGCTGCTGTGCAGGGTGACTCCTGGTCTGTGGCCTGTCTGAGCCTAGATCCCCTGGGCAGGGTGTAGGGAAATTCATGCCCCAGGGGCCGCCCCATGTGACAGCTGCACAATGCCAGCTGCCCCTCACTGCATGTAGGAAACGGAGTGCAGGTCCACCTGGCCAAGCCTCAGGGGCCGTCCCATGTTACTTCTGTTTCAATCAAACAGTTTCCTACATTCTGTTGCTGTTCCAGGAACAGCAACTAAGAAATCCAGACTGCAGCAGTGTGATGCGGTGCCATGCGGTGCGGTGCCATATGGTGCAGGCTTCCCTCAGGGACAGCAGAGCGGCGCCGCCACCCAGGCAGGCAGGGGCCTTGCTGGGAGGCGGTGGCGGGGTGATGGCTGCTTCTCAGGGCCAGGAAGTAGACAGAAAGGAGACACCCACGAGAGGAGGCCATGCCGCCTGAAGGCCGCTGTGCTGTGCCCCCCCGCCCCCAGCACCCCTGGGTGGCCTTAGCGCCTGCAGCGCTCCTGCTCCCCCGAGTGCCCAGCCCTGGCCAGGCCTCAGGCATGAGGCCCCCTAGAGCCCCTTGGTTTCTGGGAGAGTGCAGATCTGCAACGCCCTGTTTTCTGAGTCAGGACAGCCCGAACTCTTGGTGCTGAATAGTTCCTTCTAAAGCCACAAAAGTGCTTACAGAGTATAGAGCTATGAGAAATGGGCCAAGCAAGCGAAGAAGATGTGATAACTGGTAATCATCACTCATGATGTATCTATAACAGATATTTGAATTTGTTCTTTTTTATTTTAGTGTGAATCTAAAACGAACACATTATACATGCACTGTGAATTTCAATTACAGGTTGTCAGAAACAACTTCCTTTTCCCTTTGCCCCCAAATGGATATTCTTTGATTTATTTTTTCTGATAATTCTTTTTTTTTTTTTTTTTTTTGTCTTTTTGAGACAGGGTCTCACTATGCAGTTCAGGCTGGCTGGCCTTGAGCTCACTTTTGTAGCCCAGGCTGGTCTCAAACTCACACCGATCCTCCTGCCTCAGCCTCCCGAGTGCTGGGACTATAGGCGTATGCCACCATGACTGGCTCTCTCTCTCTCTCTCTTTTTTTTTTACTTTATTTATGTTATGGCCAGCTCAACCTGCCCCGGGGGTGGAGCTGGCATAGCATGTGCTGCTGGGGTCCCTGCCATGCGTGGTGGCACACACCTATAATCCCAGCACTTGAGAGGCTGAAGCAGGAAGTTTGGTGTGAGTCCAAGACCCTCCAGAGCTACAAAAGTGAGCTCAAGGCCAGACTGAACTGCATGGTGGAACCATAGTCTCTGTGGTTGCCTAAGCTTACCTAAGCTTGCCTAAACAGGTGCTTTATAGTACTGAGCTGTCTCACCAGCCCATTTCTCTAATAATTCTAAAAAGTGGCCTTGGGTGATTCCTCAGCAGCACAAGTGCCTTCTGGGCAAGCTGAAGGTCCTGAGTTTGGTCTAAGAATATTAATTCTTTATTTTTATTTATTATTTATTTATTTACTTATTTACTTACTTTTTGAGGCAGGGTCTTGCTGTTCAAACTGGCCTTGAGCTTACTTTGCAGTCCAGGCTGGTCTCAAACTTGCAAAAGATCTTACTGCCTCAGCCTTCCAAGTGCTGGGATTACATGTGTGTACCACCCTACCCAGCAAGAGATATTAATTGTAAAAAATTTTAATCAAATCTTGTTTTCCTGAGATAAACTCTAAATTATTCAGTTTTTCCCAAGTAGATATCTACTGTTTTTAAATGTCAATGGAAATATTTTACATAGTTTTTATTTATTTATTTATTTGATACAGGGTCTCACTATATAGCTCAGACTCCCAGTGATCTTCCTGTCTCAGTTTCCCCATCACTGGGATTATAGGCGTGCACCACTACACTCAGGGTTCTGGGGCCTGCGCAGCATGTGGTACTGAGGATTGAACCCAGGTCCTTAGGCTTGCCAGGCAGGTGCTTAGACTGCCAAGCTATCTCCTCAGCCCTTACATAGGTTTTTTTTTTTTGCAGGACCAGTGTTCAAACTCACGACTTTGCATTTGCCAGGCAGGCACTTGTGCCTTGGAGCTATCTCCCTCAGCCCTTAACCCTACATAGTTTTTAAAATTATTTTTTCATTAGTGATATTACAAATGCAAAAATGTCATAACTCATACTTTTCCTATTGCAGAAAAATAAAGTCTAGACAAGAAGAATATATTTATTCCAACTGTCTAAGGATAGTAACTGTTAACATTTTGGTATACTTCCTTTTACATTATGTGATACCTATGTAGATAGTAATTTAGGAATGAGATCATACTTTCTTTTTTTTTTTTTTTTTTTTGTCTTTTTGAGACAGGGTCTTGCTATGCAGTTGAGGCTGGTCCTGAGCTCACTTTTGTAGCCCAGGCTGGTCTCGAACTCGCACCAATCCTCCTGCCTCAGCCTCCCGAGTGCTGGGATTACAGGCGTGCGCCACCACGCCCGGCTCAGGAGATCATACTTTCTAAGCTGTTTCTTAATTGTCTATCATCAAAATTCCATGAGCATTTTTCTGTGACAGTAAATTTTTTTTTTTAAATGGCCCTCTCAGCCTGCCCTCAGGGCAGGGCTGGTGCAGCATGTGGTGCTGGGGGATTGAACTGCGGTCCCTGAAGCCACCCAAGCTTTCCTGAGCAGGTGCTTTAGACCACTGAGCCATCCTGCTGGGCCAATGTGACAGTAAACTTTTAAAAACAGTTCGGGGGTGGGCTTAGAGCTAGGGCACATTTAGCCTGGGAAAGCTTCTGGGCGCAATGCCCAGCATACGTGCAAAGCATTGCTAGTAACTGCATCAGCTGCAGCTCCTCCTTTTCTCCTTCCTTCCTTCCTTCCTTCTTTCCCTTCTCCTCCTCCTCCTCCTTCTCCTTCCCCTTCTTCTTCTCCTCGTTGTTACTTCATCTTTCTTCTTCATTTCTTCTTTTTTATGTACCAGGAGTTGAATTCAGGAAATTGCACTTGCCAGGCAGATACTTAGGCCACTGACCTATATCCCTGACCCTAATAATTATATCAAAGAGCCAGGCGTGGTGGCTCAGGCCTGTTATCCAAGCACTTGGCAAGCTGAGGCAAAAGAATCGATTTGAGACCAGCCTGGGCTACAAAAGTGAGCTTGAGGCCAGCCTGAACTGCATAGTGAGACCTTTGTCTCAAAAAGACAAAAAGAAAAGAAAAGAAATTTTAAGTGTAGTGGCTGGGGAGATAGATAGCTCAGTAGAATAAGCATTTGCCTGGCAAGTACAATGACCTGAGTTCAATCCCCAGTTCCGCAAAAAAAAAAAAAAAAAAAAAAAAAAAAAAGACACACTTGTAATCCCAGCACTTGAGAGGCTGAGGCAGCTCAGGCAGGAGGATCAGTGTGAATTCAAGACCAGCCTGGGCTATAAAAGTGAGTTCAAGGCCAGCCTGAACTGCATGGTGTGAGACCCTGTCTCAAAAAGACAAAAAAAAGAAAAAAGAATTTCTAGCCAAGGAGATAGCTCATTGTCATAAGCACCTGCCTGGCAAGTGTAAGGTCCTGAGTTCGATCCTCAGTATCACAAAGAAATGAAAAGATGCAAGCTTGTATTTTGGGCTGGTGAGATGGTTCAGCATTCTGATGTGTCTGCTTAGGAAAGCTTAGGCAGCCAGGTGTGGTGGCTCACGCCTGTAATCCCAGCACTTGGGAGGCTGAGGCAGGAGGATTGGTGTGAGTTCGAGACCAGCCTGGGCTATGAAAGTGAGCTCAAGGCCAGCCTGAACTGCATAGTGAGACTCTGTCTCAAAAAGACAAAAAAAAGAAAAAAAAAAAAAAAAAAAAAAAAAAAGAAAAAAAAGCTTAGGCAACCACAGGGACTGTGGTTTAATCCCTGGCTCCACATGCTGTGCCAGTCCTAACCCAAGGGCAGGCTGAGCCAGCCATTAAAAAAAAAAAAAAAAAAAAAAAAAAAATTCTAAGTGTTTTTGAGTAAACATTTAGAAACTTTGTTTCTATAAAATGTTGAGAATCACATTCAAAGAGACAGCTTTCCATTTTCCATGGTGCAGTGAAATCTTATTTCCAAGCTGCTTTGCTATTGTAAGTCTTGACGTTTCTTTTCCTATTTCCCTGTTCTAAAGGTTCTTCAGACCTGAGCTCCTGGCACCTCCGATTCCGCTGGTCTGCAGATGCCCCTTCCGAGCTCCTGAGGAAGTTCAGGAACTACGAGGTGTGAGAAGCCACTGGACAGGGCCAGTGCCTGCGAGGCGGCTGTCTACCCTCATAGCTCGGGATGCCCACGACCTGTGTCTTTGAGCCTATTTTTTAATGTGGTTGCTTTGGTGTTGTTGCTTTCTTTCTTTTTTTGTTCCCTTTGGTGTTGTTTTTGGTGCTGGGACTTGAACCCAGGGCCTGTGCATACTCTACTCCCAGCCTTGTATGTGTGTGAATTTTTTAGAAGGCTTCTTTCTTTCAGTATTGAATAAATTAAAGTTCTTATGTCCAAGTAGGTGGTGGCATATGTGTTTTCTGGTATGTTGTTTATAGAAACCTATTTAAAAATTGGTCTCTGTATTTAAATATTATATCCCATGAACTCTACTTGTTAGTATTGGATGTACAAATCTTGTTTCCTGACTCTGGAGTTAGGTGAAATTGCTTATTTAAACTCCATGGTAAAATAAATAATTTTCCTAAAGTTCATAAGTGTATTTTTACTTCAGTTGGTTTTTTTTTTTTTTTAAATAGTTCAAGTAGTTATTTCTTTTTTTTTTTTTTTTTTTTTTTTTTTTTTTTTTTTTTTTTTTTTTTTTTTTTTTTTTTTTTTTAAATTTATTTTTATGGCCGGCACAGCCTGCCCCAAGGGCAGGGCTGGCGCAGCATGTGGTGCCGGGGATCGAACTGCGGTCCCTGAAGCTGCCCAAGCTTCCCCAAACAGGTGCTTTAGACCACTGAGCCATCCCGCCGGACCCCAGTTATTTCTAATTTATTTATTTTTAAAATTTATTTTATGTATTTGGTACAGGGGTCACTACGCAGCTCAGACTCATAGTGATCCTTCTGTTCTTAGCCTTCCAGTGTAGGGATTACAGGCATTCACCACCATTCCTGGACTTGGTGGCTGGCTCAGCGCGCCTGGGGCCAAGGCCAGCACTGGAATGTGGTGCCAGGGATTGAGCCCTCTACTTTCTTTTTTTTTTTTTTTTTTTTTTTTTTTTTTTTTTTTTTTTTTTTTTTTTTTTTTTTTTTTTTTTTTTTTTTTTTTTTTTTTTTTGTCTTTTTGAGACAGGGTCTCGCTATGCAGTTAAGGCTCGCCTTGAGCTCACTTTTGTAGCCCAGGCTGGTCTCGAACTCGCACCAATCGTCCTGCCTCAGCCTCCTGAGTGCTGGGATTACAAGCGTGAGCCACCACACCCGGCTAGCCCTCTACTTTCATAATTGTAAATCTAAAAGGGTATGAGGCTGGGCGTGGTGGTGCACGCCTGTAATCCCAGCACTCAGGAGGCTGAGGCAGGAGGATCAGTGTGAGTTCGAGACCAGTCTGGGCTACCAAAGTGAGCTCAAAGCCAGCCTGAACTGGGGTATGAGTTATATGAGGAAATTTTTTTTTTTTTTTTTTTTGGTCTTTTTGAGACAGAGTCTCGCTGTGTAGTTCAGGCTGGCCTTGAGCTCACTTTTGTAGCCCAGGCTGGTCTTGAACTCGCACCGATCCTCCTGCCTCAGCCTCCCGAGTGCTGGGATTACAGGCATGCGCCACCACGCCCAGCTTTATGAGTAAGTTTTTTAAAGCAACATTTCATATATGAGCAAATGATAACTTTTTTTTTTAGCAAATGTTCAGTTCATGAATTATGTTCTAGCTCTAACTGTAGGCCTTCTAGGTAACAAAGTTTCCTTAGGTTGCAATTACTGATGATCATATGTCATCTGTACTTGTTTTATACTTTTTGAATATGTGAAGGGAAAATTAAGAAAGCAAGATTTTGGAATCTGGGCCTGATGGAACATGCCCAGCAGTATGTAATACTGTCATTCCAGCACTAAGGGAGGCAAAGGCAAGAATCTTACAAGTTTGGGGCCAGGAGATAGCTCTGTGGCAGAAGTACCAGACTGGCAAGTGCAAGGTAGTGAGTTTGAACCCTGGTCCCACAAAAGGGGAAAAAAAAAAAAAAAAAAAAAAAAAAGAATCTTACAAGTTCAAGTTTAACGTGGGGAATTCAGCAAAACTTTGTCTAAGAATAAAAAATAAAGAGCTAGGGCTGTACCTCAGTGTAAATGCCTTAGATTTGTTTCCCAGTACTGATGTAAGGGAAAGAAACTTCCAACCTGAAAGATACCTGAAACAAGTTTTTCTCATTTCAGAATTTCTCAATTGAAAAATGACTGGAGTTGGATCCCCAGTACCGCAAGCTGTGGTGGAGCGACCCAGTAATTAATCCCAGTGCTTGGGAGGCTGAAAACAGGAGGATCACTATAAGTCTGATCTGTGTAGTGAGACCCTGTACTAAAAAAAAAAATTGAAAAATGCATTTTAGGAACAATGGAGGCTAAGAGCTGTTATGCGTAGGAGTCCCCTCTAGGTTCTCCTCTCTGTCCAAGAAGTCTATATAATCTCAGTTATTGGAATCCTACCAAGTTAATTCCAAACTAACACTCCCAATACAACCTGTGGTGAAAATACAGACACTAAAACTTACTTATAATTGTGTGAATCCAAGGGACCCTAAGTCCAACCACGAAGATGGCTTTCTGGAACAAAGAGGCTGATACACAGCCATACCCAGGTTTTATTCAGCCAAGGAGGAGTGGCTTGAGCAAGAGGCACTGAGAATTGTGGGAAGTAGGTGAGCACTGGGAGCTGGGCTAGGTAGGCAGCCTCCATTTACCTCTGTCATATGCAGAGAGAAGGGTATATCCAGAAAGTAATTTGCATTATGCTATTGAGATAGTATCTAATGTTTCCAAGGTCTGGGGCTTCAGTTCTTTTTTTTTTTTTTTTTTTTTTTTAGGTATCAGAGATTGAACTCAGGACTTTGCACTTGCCATGCAGGCACTTATGCCATTGAGCTATCTCCCTGGCCCCTTCGGTTCTGATATGTAGTCTTTTGAGCCCCAGGAAATCATGGCCTCTGTCTGGAGGGGATGCCAGCTGGCAGCATGGAGCTCTCTTCCTGTTGGGGGTTGGCTTAGTGACTCATCCTTCATCCTGTCTCAGCCCAGCTCATATTAAAGAGGAGCAGGTGAGGGTTATCAGGGAAACACTCGTGCCATCTTCCAAGACTCTACCACCAGCCCTTGGCTAGGCCAATACACACTGCTTAAGGCCAACTGAAAGGATAAAGGGAAGTCCTAGCCAGCTCTGTACAGATCAGTATGAGGAAACAGGGTGAGGCCCTGTCAAAATGGAGATGACCGCTCTTCTCTCAAGGGGAGCTGCTTGGGTGGCCCTCCACATGATGGTTGGTGGCTAGTTGTCAGCCACCCCCAAGCCTCATGTAGTCACTGAGGCAATTTTTAGAGTTTGTGGACATTCTGCGCGCCCGGCCACGCCCTCCGAGGGTTGGCTCCTGGCTGGGACGCGGGGCTGTGAGTAGTGTGTTCGTGGGTGGTATTGTCACTTTTGAGATGGCCTGGAAGGAGGGCTGCGGTGCGGAAGGACAGCTGCCGAGGTGGAGACCGAGGTGTGCACGTGCCTGCCTGCAGAGGAGGAGCCGAGCTGAGGCCACATCCTGAGAAAGCACAACTGAAGGGGCAGATGGAAGAGGAAGTCAGCCCAAGGGGAGGAAGCAGATTGTCCACAACGGCTAAGTTGTGGTAGTCTCGGTGGGAACCAGAGATGTGGAGAGACGCTGGATGAGACCCTGCAGGAGAGCTGAGGAGGCCTCGTGTCCTCCAGCCTCGGGATACAGCCTGAGCTGCGCAGTTGGGTCAGAAGGGGACGGGATTCCTCAGAGGATTTGTGCACCTGGCCATGAGCCAGTTAGAGCCAGTGTTGGGCTCATGATCAAAACTTTTGGTATATAACCTTGGAACCAATAAACATAATTACGAGCCGGCAGCTCGGTCCTCCTCAAAAACAAACAAACAAACAAACAAAAAATAGTTTGTGGCTAATTCATGATCCAGTGAGAGGATTATGGGAGTGAGTGCGATCTGCTCTGGGGTGGGAGGGGGAGGCTTGCTGCATACCTCAGCTGCTGCTCCTCCCTTTGTTCCTGGCTGCCCTCTGCCACGTGCCACTCTGCTTTGGAGGCAGCCAAGTGTGGACAGATGCAGGGACTTCCGAATGACACGGAACAAATGATCTGGTGTGGATGACCTCCATATGGTGGGGTGGGGGATGAAACTTGCAACTGGAATGTATCTGAGATGAGTTCATGTTCTCTAAAATGGAAGAATGAATTTTAGGAACAAATGGAGGTTACTCACAGAATAGACTTATTGGGGGAAAGAAAGCTCCTGTCCAAGGGGGAGGGTCACGAGTGGGTGGTCCCTAGGAAGCTGTCTCTTTTAAGGACTCTTTTTTTTTTTTTTTGGTCTTTTTGAGACAGGGTCTCGCTATGCAGTTCAGGCTGGCCTTGAGCTCACTTTTGTAGCCCAGGCTGGTCTTGAACTTGCACCGATCCTCCTGTCTCAGCCTCCCAAGTGCTGCGATTACAGGCATGAGCTACCATGCCCGGCTGCTCCTTTAGCTATCAATTTTTAAAGTGCTATGTAATTTTTTTTTCTTTTAAGAACCAGGGATCAAACTCAAGACCTTGCACTTGCCAGGCAGGGACTTGTGCCCCTGAGTTATTTCCCCAGCCCCTTTTTAGGGACTCTTATAGAGGAAAATCATGCAGTGAGGCAGGTACAAGGTGGGGGAGAAATGGGAACTCCTTAGGTGGGCCTTGTGATGGTCCAAAACTGGTTGACCAATGAGATTATAAGCACCATTGCTCACATAAAATTGATTACATTGGAATCAAATGGAGGAAGCAAGTCACTTAGCAAGTGAATGTGAATATGGAACAAATTCTCTTCCTGTTGGGGCTTGGGTTAGCGACTAATTTGAGTGCTTTCAAGGTGATTGACACCTATTAATCCCTGCTGCCCATTCCTAGGGAAGTAGTGGTTACACTTTTTTATTCTTTTGTCTTGAGGTCTGGCTCACAGCTGCGACTGTCTCTTTCAAACTTGTGAGGTCACCCTGTCTTCCATATTGTCTCCTTGAGGGCCTGTCCCTGTCTGACTGCCTAAAATATTTCTATCTAATTCAGCTGCCTTAGACAGTCAGAGACAGGACTCAAGGGAATGGTGTGGAGACAAGGTGACCTTGCAACTTTGTGATAGGTTTTCTTTCTTTTTATGCATTTAGTACAGGGCCTAAAAGGTCTCACTATATGGATCAGAGTCATAGTGATCCTCTAGTTTGTAGCCTTCCAAGAGCTGGGGTTACAGGCATGCGCCCAGTCTCAATTGCTGCCTCAGCGTGCCCTGGGGGGTGGGCACAGGGGTTGTGGGAGCTGGGAGGGCAGTGCCCAGAGCCCCTGCACTTACTTGCAGGCGCTTTAATCTGCTAAGCTATTTGGCTGGCCCAGACGGGGATGTTTAGGTCCACCTGATGAGCTCTTCAGGGCCTTCTCTGCGGTGGTGGGAGAGGTGAAAGGAAATTGCGCCCTGGGCTGAGCAGGAGGAGAAGAGGGAGGTGGTTTCTGGGACAGGAAGCTGCTGTTTCAAGGGCTCCAGCCCTAGTAGATGACCACCACAATGATTTGGCAGTTCATACCTGGGCCACAGCCTGTCACTTTGGAAGAGACACACTCCCTCAGGGGGCCAGACCTCCAGACAAAAAAGCAAAGGAGTTCAGCCACCTATGTCCCTAGGGATGGGCACCAGAGGCTGTGTGGTAGTTGGTACATTGTGTTAACTTCAGGAGGCTTAGTTACATCAGCTCTGCTGGTTCTAGGCTGTGCGGGCTCCATCCTGCAGGAGGCAGAGGGCCTGCCCTGGGCCGTGATTGGTTCCACCCTAGGGCCACATGGGCCACCCCAGAGTGACTCAGCACAAAAAGTGTGTAAAAGGAGTTGAGGAAGACCTTGTGTGGCCCTATTCTGCCTCAGCTTCCCAAGTGCTGGGATTATAGGTGTGCGCCACCATTCCCAGCTTAGATGTTTCTAAATAGGTATCAATCACCTTGAAAGAGCCCAAATGAGTCACTAACCCAACTCCGAACGGGAAGAGATCCTCTCCCTTATTCATGCCCACTTGGTACTGGATTTAATCTTACCTGAGTAATGGTACTTGTAATCTCTGGTTGACCATAGCTTTGTCCCACCTCAGGCCCACCTCAGGAGTTCCCATGTTCTCCACCACCTTAGACCTATTTCACTGCATGGCTTTCCTCTATAAAAGTTCTAAAAACAGATAGCTTCCTGGGCAACCGGCTTGGGGACCTCCTTCTGTCCCTCTCTGGGACAGAAGCTTTCTTTCTTTCTTTCTTTCTGCCAATAAATATATTCTACTCTTTTTTTTTTTTTTTTTTTTTTTTGCGGGACCAGGGTTTGAACTCATGACCTTGCATTTGCCAGGCAGGCACTTGTGCCACAGAGCTATCTCCCCAACCCCCTATATTCTACTCTTAACCTCCATTTGCTCCTAAAATTCATTCTTTGATTTTAGAGAACACAAACTCGGCCCAGGTACCTTTCAGGTTGGGAGTTCATTTTCCCCTATATCACAAGCACAATTGCTCAGGTAAAATTGATTCAGTCAGGTTCAGATGGAGAAGTGAGTCCCATAGCAATTGGGTATGAATACACAGCAGGGGCTTTTCCTGTAGGGATGGGTCAGTGACTCTTCCAGGCTTCTTCGAGTAGACCAAGGACTGTCTAGAGTATCAGCCTCTGATGCCTGCCCTGGGGAAGGATGTGGCTGCGCTGTTTCCTCCTTAGTCATGAGGTCTGGCCCACACAGGGAGTGCCATCTCCCGAAATTGCAAGGTCATCTTGTCTCTTGTGCTGCCTGCCTGCCTGTATTCTTTTTTTTATTATTATTATTTTATTTTATTCTTGTTTCAGAACTTTTGTTTATTTATTTTTATGGCTGGCTCAGCCTGTCCTGAGCGCAGGGATGGCACAGCATGTGGTGCCGGGGATCAAACCGAGGTCCCTGCAGCCGCCCAAGCTTTCCTAAGCAGGCGCTTTAGACTGCTGAGCCATCCCACTGGGCCCCCGACTAATGACTTTCTAAATCCAATAATCGAAGTTTTATTTCTCTCCATTGATTTATAGCCCTGAAGATGCTTAAGGACTTGTCATTGGGACGAGGCCCCCCCTCCTCTGGGAAGGTCCTTTTAATCCCATGCATTTCCCGAGTTTTGGCAAGGCTGGGCTCCACAGCCTTGCCAGGATGCCCAACAGCTCAGCCGGAAACTGGCCAACATGGGGTTCATGGGCACTGCTTAGTGTAGTGGGAGGCTGCTAGCCTCGTCCATCTGCACCCTGGACGCTGCCTTGCACACTCACACACTGGATGTGCCCTTGCACACTTGCATACCTGACTTACTCGTACACACCTCAACCATTGCACACTCATCTGCAGTGTTTGAGAGGCAGGAAGTCTCTACGCAGTTATTTGAATGCAAAGGAAGAGGAAAGCTACTCCTCTGCCCCATCTCTTTGAGTTCCCCAGTGTGCCCAGCACAACCACAAGCAGGTGTGTGTGTATTCACACATTTAGAAAACAGCTTATTTTTACACTGTGGTTCAACTTCATGTCATAGCAAACAGATTATAAGGGGCGGAGGAGATAGCTCAGTAGAATGAGTGCTTGCCTGGCAAGCGCAAGGGCCTGTGTTCAATCCTCAATTCCAGAAAAAAAAAAAATTAAAAGCAAATATTTATCAATATCTTTAGTCTGCCAGCCAGTTGCCTTCGTGTTTGGCAATGAATGAATGAGTAGGACGCATATTTCTTCTTTTCTTTTGTAGGACAGGGGATTGAACCCAGGACCCTGCGCTTGCCAGGCAGGCACTAATTCTACTGAGCTCTCTCCCTGGCCCAAGGGGCACATTTATTGGGAACGCTATCCCATGGTGAGTTTGCACTAGCATTTGTGCGGGCCACAAAGACACCAAAGTCACGTCTGGGTTCTAGCGAAGTGGCCGGTGAAGCCAGGCAGATGTGGTGAATGTCTGTGGCCAGTGCGGAGCATGGCCAGCATGCCCTCTGCTGCTGTACTACCTGGGCGCTGCGTAGCCAGCGTTGGGACCGCCTCTGGCTCTCGCGTCCAGGTGCCCGTGCTCCTGGCACGTCTGTGTCTTCATGTCCTGTGCATTGGTGCTCCTGGTGCCAGTCACAGCGTGTTGCTGCTGTCTACGCCTCACTGGTGCCGTGAGGCTTTCCTGCGCTAGTGGGCATGTGCTGCTGCGTTATGCCTCCTACCGCTACCCTGGTGCCATTGTGGGGATAGGGCCTACTCTGTCCTCTCCCGAAGGCTTCATTTTCTGTAATCGTCAAATAACATTGTAGCAAAAAACTTGGTACAAGGTTCTTCTCATATGTGAGTAGGAAAAATACCTAGCACTGGAATTTTTGGATCCAAGAGGATATATACGTGCATTTAGAATTTGATTACCCCATGCTCCCTCATGGCTATCTAGAAGGCCTTTTTTTTTTTTTTCCAGATAGAAGGCCGATTGTTAGAACATAATTTATAAATTGAAATTTGCCAATTTTTAAAATCTTTTATGTATATAAGAAATCTTGAAGAAAAAAAAAAAAAAAA
>PVJA010049552.1:0-13662 GCA_004027025.1 Myocastor coypus
GAAATATATATTTCAGTGGAAAAAAGGATACATTATAATACAAATTATTGTTTAATGTTTTTTTTTTTCCAGGAATTTGCCTAAGGGTATAACACAGATGATCTCTACCTCTTAGCTTTGTTATGCCCTGCAATAAACTGAGTACTTTATAAAATACCTATGATTCTGTGTGCTATAGGGTTTTATTTCTCCATTATCACCTGCTCCCAAAACTCCTTGTTTTTTTTCTGTAAAAGAACCTTTGAAATATGAACATATGATGGATGTACTATTATGTGTGAAACCGTTAGCCCAAATTCCTGAAGCATTAATTTAGTTTTTAGCATATGGCCATGCTGATACTCAGAGAATAACTGATGTCTTCCAGAAAAAAAAAATATGTTTTTCTTTTACTTCGGGAGACTTTTATTTTTTTCAGTAGATTTTTAAATAAAGCCTATTTTCTTCAGACTAATCTATGCTAAGGAAGAAGGACCTGTATTGTTTAGTTTACTTTTGAGTAAAATATAACCTATGTTTGTTATCACCTCATGAATCTATCATTTAATTTGAACCTGTGTGTTCATTTTATGGAACATAAGAACATATAAGAACATAAGAACTGTTTATGTGTTAAACTTAAGAAGTACATATATAAGTAAAGCTTTTTAAAAAATACTTTTTTTCATATACACCTTTCTATTATTCTCTTAAAAGTTTTTAGTGTATCCTTTTCTTTTAAAGGAAAAAAATCTCTTCATATAAAATATTTTCAAATTATCCATCTCAGTTCCTGGAGTTCTTAAAAATATTTATTTATTTATGTATGTATTTATTTTTTGTGGAACCAGGGATTGAACTCAGGTCCTTGCGTTTGCCAGGCAAGCACTTATTCTACTGAGCTATCTCTCCAGCCCCCAAAATATTTATTTTTGAAAAGGTGAAATATCCTTTAAAATCTTTCTTATATTAAGATAAACACTGCCCTTGGATATGGTATGTAGCAGTCTACTTAGTTTTCTTCAGGATCATTTTACTGTGACTTGTCTGACCTTCTATGATAAGTTAATATAGCAACAAATTAGCATATAATTTTATTTTCCATCTGACCTCAACCATTGTAAAATCGTACTTCCACTTTGAGGGGAGAAAAGTGTTTCTGTAGACCATACAGAAGTGTACACTAAGTGTTTGCAAATGTTCAGTGCATCCTGACTAACATTGTTATCAGCATTTTGAGGTAAGCAGGACCCAAGATGTAGGTCAGCGGCACAGCACCTGCCTGGCTCATTTCCTGGTACCAAAAATAAATAAATAAATAAATAAGAATAAAATAAGCAGTTAGAAGAAACACTTCACCCTATTACTAAGTTACTAATACACCTCCTAAAGGTAGCACTTGTAATTAGTGTACCTAATTGATTAGTGATTTGTCTTGTTCCAGGCATAAAGCAACATGGTAAAGTTAAGTATAATTAGTGAAGTATAAGAGAGTAGAGACTGATGGTGACAGTGACCATGACAACTAAATGACTTTTGCTTTTAGATTCAGCCACCAGTCTCTGGAATTTCCTGAGATCTGTCTCAATCTCAATATGATGAATATGGAAAAATTAAGTGCTCAAGTGATTTCAACATGTTTTTGAGTGGCCCTCTTTATACAGTATTTTTTCAATTAAAATTGTCAGTTGTCATCCAGAAAAGAAGGTTGAGCTCATCTTGGTCACCACTTTTATTGAAAATATTTAGTGCTATAGAGTATGACTGAATATTTTGTGTTTTAATTAAAGCATAGGAAAATTGAAGTAAATTATGTTGACTTTTTCTAAAATATCTTTATTGGTCTGAATAAATATTCACCTTTGAAAAAGAGGATGTAAGAGTCTTCATCAAGATAAGCTTTTGAGCAATCAAATTCCACTAGAGGAGGCTTAAACATGACTTTTCAAACTTTTATTTTTATTAATACATGTTTTCAATGCAGATGATTATATTAATCCTGGGGAGTTGATACATGTACCTAGCACACCTTATTTTTTTTTATATATGTATTTCTGCTCTCCTACTTTCTTTTTTTTTTTTTTTTTTTTTTTGAGACAGGGTCTCGCTATGCAGTTCAGGCTGGCCTTGAGCTCATTTTTGTAGCCCAGGCTGGTCTCGAACTTGCACTGATCCTCCTGCCTCAGCCTCCCAAGTGCTGGAATTACAGGCGTGCACCACCACGCTCGGCTTGCTCTCCTACTTTCTAATCCAACTCTTAACTATATTTATGAGAGAAGACTTGGGAGTTATCCACATGTATATTTTAATTCTCTATATTATACAAGAAAATGTTACCTTAACTGGTGGAACATTCACTGTATATTGGAACATTTGATTTATGTTCAGGTCTTTTCATGGGTCTTCTTTTGGGTAGACTAAGTAATGACTGATGACCTTGCCATTAGGGAGTTCTTGCTGTGGGCTTTGTAACAGCTGTAGGAAAAAAGGAAGGATTCTTTCATACAGGAGGTCTCCAGCCCCTGTTTATGAACTGTTAAGATTGTACATCTGGCCAGAAATAGCCCCAGAACAGCACCTAGCAAGCCTCACAAATGTCCATGGCAGAGAAACCTCTATGACTTGCTGGGTGAGTGGTCCACTTTATATGTTATCTGCTGTGGAATAAGCACACATATATGGACTAAATAATACCCATATACTGTGTAATCCAAATGTCACAATGGATTCTGAATCATAGATCTCAATATGGCACAGTAATTGATTAGGTTAGAATATATCTTTTTTCCATTTTTATAAGTAAAATTATATTTTTAGAAAGTTACAGACTAGCATACAGTAGTACAAACTCATACAGAGAGGTCCTTGAGTCCTTTACACAGTTTGCGCCCCTAGTAACAGCTTGCTATGTGTAGTTTAGCATCACAACCTGAGAGCCAGTATTGTTACAGTCCAGAGAGGAAGCACTTCCATCACTAGGAGGATCCTTTGTGTTGTTCTTTACAGCCACTTATACTTGTCTGTTTTACCCATTTCTTTGCCTTAGCAGTCAGTTCTCCATTCCTATAATTTTGTCTTTTTTAGAATGTTGTATAAATGGACTCATAGCTAAAAACCTTTGGGGATTGGCTTCTCCGCCTCCTCCTCCTCCTCTTCCTTCTTCTTATTATTATTCCGGATTGATGTCTAGAGACTCAGTGTCAGTAGTTCTGTTTTTGCTGGTATGGGAGTGCAAGTTTGTTTAGCCACTTGTTAATTAGGTCTTCGAGGTTATTTCTGATGTTTTAGTATTATAAATAAAAATTGCTATAAACATTGACATGGTGATTTTTATGTAAATGTATTTTCACTTTCTTGGGACAAATGCTCAGGAATGAAGTTGTGGGTTGTATGTTAATTACATAAACTATTTCTTTATAAGACTAGAATTGATTTTGTGGAAGGGGGATGCAAGAAGGATATTACATTCTTGTAATATTTTCACTTTAATTAAATATATTATTTTAAAACATAGACCTTCTTGTAGTAAGATATAACAAAAATTTTTTTTTGAATCTGGATTACATAGGGTTGTGGAGATAGCTCAGCACTCAAAGTGCCTGCCTGATTCTAGACTTAATGTTTACTTTAGAGAAACACTTTTAAAAATGCTTCCTTTTCACAAAGCTCCTCTGTAAAGGAATAAGCACACATATATGGACTAAATAATTCCCATACACTGTAGAATAAGTAATAGACATGTTCTTCAGAAAAGATGTTGCAAAGCTGATCGGTTATTGGGCCAGCCAGAGAAATCAACGGATTAAGGCGCCTGCTTAGGCAGACACCGCAAGGACCGCAGTTCAGTCCCATCTTGCCTTGTGGGTCCTGCCCACCCCATGCTGAGATTGAGACTGGGTGTGGTGGCACACACTAGCAGTACCCGCGCTTGGGAGGCTGAAAAACAGGAGGACCATTACGAGTCCGGTTTGTATAGTGAGACCCTGTAGACTCTGTACTATAAGAAAAAAAAAAAAAAAAAAAATCCTGATCAGTTACTTAGGGAAATTTTTCGTGTTAACAGGGAATGTTCACTGTACTACAGTAGTCAAAATTTGTAAACTCTAGCTTTGCTACTGATACTGCTTGCAATTTTTGATCTGCAAAATTAGTTCATGTGCAGAATTGGCCAATAATATTGAGAAAAATACTGCTTTAACTCAGTTACATGCGCTTAGTAGGAAAAAGAAATTTTGAAAAGCAGTCATTTTCTAGTACAGGTTCCTAAAAGCTCAATTACTTTACACAGTACTAAATGGAAGAAACAAGTCGGTTTCCACCAGACCCTGGTGCCAATACTAAGTTGTTTGCTGAGATGCAGTGCTGTGTATGCAAAACCTTATGTGCTGTTTTGAAGAAATCCAGGGGAGAGACTTTCCAAGGAAAAGTTTTTACTCTGAGTTTCCGTTATATGCATTGTCCTCCACATCCTAACAAAAGATGAGACAATGTAACTCTTATTTTTTCCTTTATTTGTAAAGAAGTATAGGATGGGATGAAGTGAGCTTCCTGATCCCTCAGGGTGCAGTCAGCATTGTAGCTACTTTTTCTGTCAGGTACTAAATTCAAGAAATGTTCACTTTTAATACTTAGTTGGCTGTGGGCGTGATCATAGATGCAAAGGGCACAAAGTCCTAAAATAGTCCTTGTTCTTAAAAGTGATCTGGATCAAAGATAGGCTGTACATATGGAATTTCCAAGTTCCACTAGAGCATCCTGTGTTATGTGCTACAGGCACCTGGAGCCCCACAGTAAGGCAGTCAGCCCTTGTTCTTAGCAGGATCCTCATGGCACTTAGATGTGGAAGTGTGGATGGGAAAAACATAAAATGAAACTAAGACCCAATTGATTATACATTATTAGAAACCCAGAATTCAGGAGGAAAGACATTAACAGAGGTGAAACTGAAGAACCAGGCCTCAGCAAATGACAGGCTTGAATTTAAATTTTGAAGATATCGAAGAAGACAACAGACAAAGGGGGAAATGAACTGGAATGTGTGTTGTAAATGGGGTAGAATCTGGTATGTCTCAAGTCTCTTGGGGTATCAATATGATCCATCATTGCCCAAAAATATATTTTACTGTGTTGTGTGTTTTAGGAGCTCATCAGAAACAAGTCAGGCCTCTTTAAAAGTGTCATATTTAAATTCAAATATATGGGTACATAGGTTGGGGATGTAGCTCAGTGTTAAGACCTTTTATTTTAAGCTTAAAATAACAAAAGAGGGCCCGGCAGGATGGCTCAGTGGTCTAAAGCGCCTGCCTGCTTAGGAAAGCTTGGGCGGCTGCAGGGACCGCGGTTCGATCCCCAGCACCACATGCTGCACCAGCCCTGCCCTGAGGGTGGGCTGAGCCGGCCAGAAAAATAAATAAGCAAACAAACAAAAGTTCTGAAACAAGAAAAAATTAATTCTAAAAAAAAAAAATAATAACAAAAGAGCATAGAGCTCTTATGAAAGAACTTAAACATTGAAACTACAAAATCACATTTGAATAAAAAGTTACATGAAGAATATACTCATGTGATTTCACACCACAGTGATGGCTAAGAAATGTCACGAAGACATTACTTTGGGTAAATGAAAAAATGACAAGTATTTCTGCATGCTATTCTTTTAAGTATACAAGTAGGAGGAAGAGACCTTTGTTAAGTGCATGGTATACTCAGTTTACAGGACTCAAGTAAGTTCCTATAACAGAACTTAGAAAACTGAACATGTTTTTTGTTGTAATTTTTAAAAATGTATATTTGATAAGTGATTACAAAAACATTAAAATTAAGATAAAATTTATATGTAATAATATAGACACTCATGTGTAATAATACAATATCCCCAAATGTATGACCTTGCCAGGGAGAAGGCCACAATGCATTGTTTTATGAAATTGTATTTTAGGAAAGGGTTACATGAAGCCAGCAATTTAAAAATTCCACTTGTGTATGATGACAAAGTATTGTGGAATTATTTTTTTCTTACTGCTTATCCTGTGTCCCCATCGTTTCCTCACAGAAATATTTTCTGAGCAACTTATCGCTATATTATTTTAACCCATTGTCCACCATTAACTTTATGCATAAATGTATTAAAGTATAGTTGAGCGACTCACTCGTGGCCTAGTTTGTTTTTTCCAGATGGCTTCTTATTCAAACTTCTTTCAAGCTCAGTGCATAAAAGTAGCAGACCATTTCCACTTGTGGGCTTTTGAAACTTAAGATTTGTTTATGGCTGGGAAGATAGCTCCATGGCACTAGTGCCTGCCTGGCAAGTGCAAGATCATGAGTTCAAACTCTGGTCTCACAAAAAAAAAAAAAAAAAAAAAGCATGCTAAGATTTGTTCCTCTGGTGAGGAAGCAAGGCCCAGGAAGGTGAAATGACTTGTAGTAAGTGATAATGAGGACTTAAAATTCCTGTGAGTCCAGAGCAAATGCTACCAGGTAGCAGGTGGTTTTCCCAAGTTCTAGAAATTCAATTTACAGGCGTTTCTATGGCAGCTCTATTCTTAGTATGTTTTCTGTACATATCAGAAAAATGCCTACTTGCTGTCCATGTCATACAAACATTTTGGCACTGAATGAGTGTACAGGTAGCAAGTGTTAGTGTGTTGGTCTGAGAACTGGACTTGAGCCAGTAGAATACCCCATGCATTCATTGCTCCACATATGTACCTGCTGTGCTTTAACATTATGGTGAGTCCAGTGGACCAGAGATGAACATGACATCCTCCCTATTCTACATAATGGACATTGGGATCAGGCCAGGAGACAAACTGATAACCAGCAGATAGTCTGACCTGGTAGTTTACAGCACAGTGTCTGCTGTGGAGACAGGCCTTAGATAGGCCCTGTCAGCTAACAGGACCAGAGAGCCAGGCAGGTGCTCTGGGAGCACAGGCCACATCCTTCACCCTGCCTGATAGAGGGGTTGTGGGCAAGGAAGACCTCCCAAAGAGGAAGGTGATTGGCAGCGGGTGCTCAATGGAAGAGGGTCCTTGACAGGGGAGGAAACACCAGAGCCAAGAAGAGCAGGGCACATTGAGAACATTGCAGGAGTTCAATTTGAGAGGAGCATGAGGTTGTTTGCAGAGAAGGGCAGAGGTAGAACCAGGCTGGCAAGGGCTAAAGGTGCTCAGCCGAGGAGCTTGGGCTTCATCCTGCAGGCAGGTGGCTCCGTAGGGTATTTAGCATTCACTTGACTAGGTCTGGATCTTAGAGGTATCAGTCAGGCCTTGTTTTGGAGTCTGTGTTGGAGAACTGTAAGGTTGGGTGCCAAGAAGATTTTGGAAAGTCAGGTGTCCAGGCAGAAGGTAATGTGTCTGAGCTAACAGTGTTGTCAGGGCAAGATGTTGAGAAGCTGATGGAAATACTCAGGTGTTAGAAAGGAAAGGAACTCTCGACCTATTAATTTAAAAAGGAGAGGAAACAGCAGGTTAAAAAGGGCATGTAGAAAGCTTAGCAAGGTTGTTGTGATATTTTGAAAGGGGAGCCAGGAGAGACAAGTCTAGGGGGAAATATACATGCTCAGTGTGAGCCCAGCAGTTGGTTCTGATATGCTGGTAGAACATCAATCCAGGAGATTTGGAACTCAGAATTAATTGTTTCATATAGGTTTACTTTTTCCTCTGAAAGGACAAATTTGTCAAGAAATGTATTTTTTCATTATTGTGTGTGTGTGTGTATGTGTGTGTGTACAACTCTAATGGGCCTATGTAAAGTCAGTCTCAGGAAAAACTACCCAGCATTCTCTCAAGATATGTTTTGAAAAAGATGGGGAAGGGCCAGCAAGATAGTTCAGCAGACTAAGCACCTGCTTAGGCAAACACAGGAATGAGGGTTTGATCCCTGGCACCATATGCTGAACCAGCTACCAAAACCAGGCATGGTGGCACATGCTATAATCCCAGCCCTGGAGAGGCTGTAAACAGGAGGATTACTGCGAGTCTATGCATAATGAGACCACATACCAAATACACTAGAAAAAGAAAAACAAAGGTGAGTGCTCAGGAGTATATGAAGAAAAGAATGAGAAAAATTCTCCTAACTGTTCTCTAAATAGTGTAGAGAATTAAATGTCAAAATTTCAGTTGTACATTTAAATTTAAAGAGAGAAGAGGATGAAACAATTCAGAAAAAAACACTTGAAGTATTTATATTGAGATTTAATGAGTGTGGATCACAACATGTATTTAAGTGATCATTAGATTTTCAGGTTTTGATGAACTGTTACATTGGTCCTTCCACAAATACTTAACACCTAATAAATTCTAGGGGTTGGAATAGCAATGATTTTAGAGGGTCATAGTAGTAATCCATAGCAGCCATGGACCTTCTCTCTGAAAATTTATGTTTGTTTGTTTAAGTTTATGTGTTTAGTACAGGGTCTACAGGGTCCACCTACACAGATTGGACTTGTAGTGACCCTCCTGTTTTCAGCCTACCAAGAATTGGGATTATAGGTGTATGCTACCACGCCCAGTCTCAATCTCCATCTCAGCATGACCCGGGGGCAGGGCCAGCATGGTATGCCATGGGATGGAACCCCAGTCTCTTTATCTGCCTAAGCAAGTGTTTTAATCTGCCGAGCTATCTGGCCAGCCCTCTGTCTGAAATTCTGTAGTCTAGCTTGTGGCCTATAAGTGTAGAAGGCAGCTTTGTATATTTCTTTTGGTACCTGCTTAATATTATTAGCATTCATTGGAAGAATAATTTATGTTTCTTAAAGGTCATAACAATAAACCTATAACAATGCGCTCTGAAAAGTATTTTCATATTAATAGATGAAGAAGACACTAAGGAGTAAAGGAGGGGGTTCCAGGGCTGCACTGACTTGCTGCCTATCAAGATGGGCGGAGCAAATGTTCTTCTGAGGCAGGAGTAGAACCAGATGTGGGCAGATGTTCCTGGTTACTCCAGAGCAGCTAGGAGGAATCATGGCTTAGGAGCTTTGGAAAGGATAGATGCAAAAATAGAGATTGGAAGCACAGGCTTTAGAGTTAGAAAGATGGTGGAACCTTGAAATTTTCATTTTGAACGCCATCAACTCCACTAAGAAGCTGAACTAATGCAAATTTTAAGTTGTAGCACCAAATGACATCATTTGTGAGAAAAGATAATACATTGTTATCGTCTTTCCCATGTTTAACCTTGCCTCTGTCCTTTATTTTGTGGGAAAATGGATATCCCTTCTCCAACCTAGTTATTTTTATTTTTTCCATTCTCTCTTGATTTTGTTTATTTTTGTTGTTTTGAGAAAGGGCCTCACTGTGAAGCTCAGTCTGGCTTCAAAATCAAGATCTTCCTGCTTCTGCTTTCATCTGCTGGAATTACAGCAGTGTGCCCTCACACCTGGCTCCTCTGCTTTGCTTTTGTTTTGTGTGGGTGTGTGTAATATATTCGGTTGTTGCAGGAGGAACTCAGACTCATGCTGATCCTCTTGCTTTCAGCCTCCCCAGTGCTAGGATCACAGGTGTGCACCACTACCTCCAGACTCTGTGGCTGCCTCAGACTGCCCTGAGGGCTGGGGCATGGCATGTGGTGCTGGGGATCTAACCATTGTCCCTGTGCTTGCTTAAGCTTACCTAAGCAGGTGCTTTAGACCACTGAGCTATCTCACCAGCCCTCCTCTGTATTTTAAATTCAGTTTTCCTGAATTTATTTTTCCTCATTGACTAGAGTTCTAAACCTTTCTAAAGCCATCATTCACTCAGAATACTTAGCTCCTTAGCTGCTGAGCTAATAGGAAACTGTGTTTATAGAAAAGTGTTTTCCCAGCTCATCTCTTCACTCTTCTCAGTTATCCTGTGTCCTTGAGTTGCTTGGTTGCTACTGCTTGTGGTTCCCAGCTCTTTCTGCCCAACTTCTCTGAGCAAGCCACAGTCCTGGTGCTCCTTGGCCCCTGCCTCTGCCCTGTTGGCAGAACACCTCCCTCAGTGATGACTGCTCCCTAGGGTGCTGCCCTGACTTCAGCACTGCCCTAGCCTAAGCCTTGGTGTGAAATTTTCAGCCTCAGCCTCAGTGTTGGCTCTGAACCCACTTCTCTCCCCACCTCTTCCACCCTCCATCATGGTTCCTACTGCTGCTCCTCTCCCGCTGGGCCCAGTCTGGTTGCTGTTCTGTCAGATTGGATCAAGTCTGCCTTTCCAACTGTAAAGAGCCCACTCCTTAGTCTAGAGGGTCCCTCTATCAGAGAGATTAAACCGAGGAGTCAAAGTCTTTGTGCCCTAAAAGGCTGGAGTCTCTTTTAAAGTTGTTCAGCGTCTGTAACAGAGCACAAACCATTTTTTTTAAAAAGACTTTAGTTTTTGCTTGCTTGCTTGCTTGCTTTCTTTCTTTCTTTCTTTCTTTCTTTCTCTTAAGAGAATTTTTAGTTTTATAAGAAAATTGTGGAGATGGTACAGAAATTGCCTATAGATCACCTACCCAGCCTTTCCCATTATCTGCTCTTCCCATCAGGTTGGTATTTTGTTGGATAAGCAACTGCCATTGACATCAGTATTATCGAAACGTTGTAGTTTACATTAAGGCTCTTAATTGTGTGCTATCTGGGTCTAGCCAATGTGTAGACATGGATCCACTTTGCAATACCCTGAAGAAACTTTTCACTTCCTGTGTTACTTGCTTTTCTCATTGCTGAGACAAAATACTTGACACCCAAAATTAAAAGAGGAAAAATTTATTTTGTCCTGTACAAAGTATTTTAGTCCAGAATTGGCTGCTTCAAGGCAAGGTGATGTCACAGAGAAATAGTCCATGGTGGGCAGAAAGTAGCAGAGCAACCATGGAACCACAGCTCTCTGTCTCTTATGTCTTATCCAGGGTACCTCCCTGAGGGCAGTTAGCACTCAAACTCTTAATCCTTGTGTCCTTGATCTCAGCATTGCCCCATAAATCAATCCTCTGTCACATACTCTAGATCCAGACTCTTCTGAAAAAGTCCTACCTAAGACTGCCTGAGGCTTTGAGGCCTCAGGGTACATAATACTGCCCCCTCCCGCCAATCTCAGGAGTCATTGATCTTACTTTCTCCACAGTTTTGCTTCTTTTCAAAATATTTTAAAGCTGGAATCACGCAATATATTAGATACCTAGGACTTATTTTTCACTTGGGGAGTCTGAGTCAAGAAGATCACAAGTTTGAGCATCATCTGGGCAACTTAACAAGACCCTATCTCTAAATAAAAGAAAAATATTTTAATTTTATTTGTTTATTTACTTATTTATTTTGTATTTGGTACAGGGTCTCACTACATAGATTGAACTTGCAGTGATCTTCCTATTTTCAGTCTCCCAAGTGCTAGGATTGCAGACACGTGCCACCATGCCCAGGCTTCAAAATATATTTTTTAAGAAAGCTAGGGTTGTAGCTCAGTCCAGAGGCCATGAGTTCAATCCTCAGCAACACCCCCAACTCCCACCCCACACTAACACCAACTTGCACAAAGACTTTTTTTTTTTTTTTCCAGTACTTTGGATTGAACTCGGGGCCTTGAGCTTGCCAGCCAAGCACTCATTCCACTGAGCTATCTCCATGGCCCACAAAGACATTTCTTTCATTTAGCAATATTTGTTTATTTTTCCCTATCTTCATAACTCCATAATTTTGATTTTCATTCACCTCCCGAAGGACACCTTCACTGCTTCCTGGTAGTTAGGAGCAGACTTATTGCAAATGTCTGTTGCACACTGTGTGCTCTGTCACCAGGGAGTGTGGCAGCTGGGTCAGATGGCAGCATGTGTTCTAAGAAGCCACCTGATGGTCTTCCAAAATGGCAGCAGCTCTTGCATTCTCAGCAGCAGCAGTAAGGTGCTCCCTATGTCAGAATTTGGCATTGTCAGTATTCAGTATTCTGGCTTTTGGCTGTTTAACAGATATATAGTAATATCTCATTTTAATTTGTATTTCTCTAATGATTTAGGTTGTGGAACGTCTTTTTATATGCCTATTTGCTGTCTATATCTCCTTTGTTGTTGTTATTGTTATCACTTTTTGCGACAGGATCTTAAGGTGTAGGCCAGGCTGGCCTGGAACTTCACAGTCATCCTGCTTCAGCCTCCAGAGTACTTGCATGACAGGTAGGTGCCACCATACACAGCTTATATTTTTTCTTTAAAAAAAAATTAGATTATTATGATAATACCTAATATGAGATATTAAGTTAAAATTTACTGTTACAATAATGCTAACTATAGAAACATTGTTGAACTTACTCAATGACCGAGGCTTCATGCCCAACGGTTGGCAATTCCTTATACCCTGACAACCATAATTCTACTCTACAATTCTGTGAGTTTTAATATTTTGGATACCTCATATAAGTAAAGCATACACTATTTGACCTACTGTGGCTGGGTTATTTTACTTAGCTTAATGTCCTTAAAGCTCCTTTGTGTTCAGAATATCCTTCTTTTTAAAAGCTGAATAATATTCCTTTACATGTTTACACCACATTTTAAAAGATCAATTGATCTATCATTGGACACATAGGTTGATTCTGCAATTTGACTGGTGTCAGTAGTGTTGCAATGAACATTGGAGTGCTAACTTCTCTTCAAGATCCTGCCTGCAGTGTTTTGGAGAAATACTCAGAAGTCGATTGCTGTATCGCCATGGTACTTGCTTATTTACTAATTTTTGAGGAAGCTCCATGTTGTTTTACAGTGATTCACCATTTTGCATTTCCACCAGCTGTCTATAGGCCTATAATTTCTTCACGTTTGCCAACATAAAAACCATCCTAATAGACAATGGTTGTGCTTTGTATTTCTTTGATAATTAGCAGTGTTGAGCATCTTTTCATATACAAGTTTGCTACTTGTTTTCTTTGTAGAAATGTCCATTCAAGTCTTTGTAACTTCTTAAAATTGGGCTGCCAACCATATTTATTTATTATTTATTTTTTGGCTATTGTAGGAGTTTCTTCTCTATGTCTTTAATTAACCTCTTTTCTGACATATGGCTTTCAGATATTCTCTGCCATTCCATCAACAGAAATTACTCTGTCGATTATTGTCTTGACAGTGCAAAAGCTTCTTTTAAATGCAGTCCTAATTGTTCATTTTTGCTTTTGTTACATGGGCATTTGTTGCCATATCCTTAAAATAATTTCTGATATCAATGCCATAAATATTTTCTCCTGCATTTTTTTAGTTTTATAGTTTGAGATCTTATACTTAAGTCTTTAATTCATTTGGGTTAGTTTTTGCTTGTGGTGTAAGCATCAAATTTCATTCTTTGGGGCTGGGGAGATAGCTCAGTAGAATAAGCGCTTGCCTGCCAAACACAAGGACCTGAGTTCAATGCTCAATTCCACCAAAAAAAAAAAAAAAAAAAAAAAAATCTTTCTTTTGCATGTGGATCTCCAATTTCCCAGTACCTTACTCAAGTGACTCTACTCTGTCCAGTATTCTTGACAACCTTATTGAAGTTCTTCAGTCAAGTATGTAATGGGTGATTTTTTCCATCTATGTATATGTTTTAGTAAGATGTCAAAGTGTTTGGTCTACTTTTAAATTTTTTTTTAAAAATCAGTTCTTAAGCCGGGCGTGGTGGCTCATGCCTGTAATCCCAGCACTGGGGAGGCTGAGGCAGGAGGATTGGTGCGAGTTCGAGACCAGCCTGGGCTACAAAAGTGAGCTCAATGCCAG
>PVJA010049553.1:0-13691 GCA_004027025.1 Myocastor coypus
TAAAAAAAAAAAAAAAAAAAAAAAAAAAAGAACATAAGCTTATAGGCCAAAATTTAGAGAAAAAAAAGGGCTACAAGGATAATCAATATTTTGGCCCTGGCCCTTCAAGGTCAGTGAGGACTCAGGACATAAGAGAACCTGTGCTGTAACATCCTATAATTCAGTGTTGTCCTAAATTTTCTGTTTAAGGAGATTTTGTGGTTCAAGGGGCCACAGAAGGAGGGAAGGCAAGATATAGTGTGTCTAGGAAGTGTCATCTAGAGAGAAAACATTCTCTCAGGTTTTCACAGAAAGCAAACTGGTCAAGCAATGGCTGTGACTCATCCAAACAGCTGACACTGACAACAGTGCTACCAAGCACTGTACATGGTTTCAAGGTAAATCTTGAGGGGATCTGACTGACCTTGGGAGATAGAAAAGTTACATGTTCTGTTGTACAGATCTTGTTTTAACTTGCTCTTAGCCACCCAGCAGAAAAATTTAACCATGAGGCATGAAATTAAAGTTAGATTAGTATGTTGAGCTATCAAAGACTTAAATCAACAGCTTCCGATATTGCCAGTTCTGCTAATAACCCACTACAATTATGGAATATGGGACTGTGGATAAAACTACTTTCTCTTAGTTCAACGAGAAGGGATTTTTGTAACAATAATGATTAGAAAAAGTATCACGTCTGCATCTTGTGCTCTAAATAACTACTATGAGGACAAAATATGCATTGTAACAATTATTGGGAAAGCACTACTAATGTGTTTTGAAACTGTCTCACTGTGATTCCTTATTAAAAGTAATAAAGAAAGATAAAAGAAGAAAAGAGACAAGAACAAAAACTTAAGGTTTCTTGAAGGCAAGCAGTAATATTTAATGACACGTCCAACTTTACCTAACTATATCTGTTGATCGGAGCAACAAATCTGATGATGAAGACAGATAATCTATCAACCATTAACCAGCCACTCTTGTTTTGAAAATCTGTAGCATACATACTGTTGTCTGTTACCTTCTTTCTATCTTTGTGATATTTTTTCTTGCTCTTGTTTTTATTCTTGAAAATAAATTTGGATAAAAAATTACCCTATTTCTTTCAGAATATAGTTTTATTCAAAATCTATAAAGTGACACATCAAAAGAGTGAGTCCAAAGGCTGTCAAGATAGCTCAGCAGACTATGCGCCTGCTTTGGCAATTGTCAGGGACAGGATTTGATCCCTGGCCCCACATGCTATGCCAGCCCCACCCCCTGTGTGCACTGAGCAGGCGATCAGTCCGGGTGTAGTGGTGCATGCCTGTTACCCCAGTACTGGTGAGGCTGAAAACAGGAGGATCACTATGAGTCTGAGCTGTGTAGTGAGACCCTGTGCCAAAAACACAAAATGGAAAAATAAATAAATAATAAAAAGAGTGGGACCAGCGGCAAGGTATTTCTTATTACCCCCGCCTCAGTGCCTTACATGTACTATCCTTTATATTAACAGAACTGTAAAGAAAATGTCTATACCTCCACTCTATGTAAGCATCAAGAAAGCAATTACTACTCAAAACTATCCCACTATATATTTAAAACCTAAGTATATTTAACAAAAAGAACTGATGAGGGATAGTTACTTTAATCATGAAATGGAAGTTTAATGGTGATGGCTTTAGAACACTACGAAGAAATCACCGAACTATGCACCTTTAAAATAGTTAAAGCAGCTGAATTTTGTCATATTTTGCACACAATATTTTTAAAAATGTAGGGACTGAGAAAAAAAAAACACATAAGAGCCTCTTCCATATGATAGGCATAATCTTCAATCTCTCATGATTGGGTGGGACCACGAGGGAACTACAGTGTGATCTACATGCATTGGAAAGAGAAGCCTGTCAACTGCAGGAACGCACTGGTCATGCCTCTGGGACCTCTCCTCATCCGCCAAGGAAGAAGAAACTTAAAAACAGACCCCCAGAGCCAAAAAATGACTGAGTTAAAAGGCCAACAATGAATGGCAAATCACATCAACACAAGTCTCAGCTTAGAATGCTAGACCTCGACTACACAGAGCCCACTGGTGAGAGCCCTCAATTCTGTGCAAGTAGTGCTGTATCTCATTGTTGGTTTTTTGTTTCACAAACCATGGGCTAATAAAAAGGCAAGATAGACTCTGGGAAATCTGTAAATAGTCAAGAATGGGAAAACTGTACCATAGATTAAGCCTCATTAACCCATGGCCATGTCTCCTTAATATACATTATATATAAGAGATCATCATTGTACAGGTAGGTAAAATGTTATTAAGTAAAAAGGTTAAATGGTAAAGTTCACATCGAAGCTTTTTGAGAATAAAAGTGCAGCACACTGTAAAGCCTGGGTTTTATACATTCTATATGCTTCATTTTCTGGACTAGATGCCACATAGCGACACCTAAAGCCCTTAGATCTGGGAAGCCAAGACTTAAAAACATCAAAAATAATAATAATATGCAGCTAGATGTGGTGTTGAAGGCCTGCCTGTAATTCTGGCTGCAGCTTCAGTGTTTGTTGGCTGAGGAAGATTACAAGTTCAGACCTGGCCTGGTCAACTGGGTTCACCAGTTTTTGCATCCCTGGGACCCTGTACCTGACATCTATCATATAAGGAGGAGAGATATACTTTGATTCACAGTTTCAAAGGGCTCAGCCCTTTGCCAGCTGGATCCAAGACAGAAGCCTCATGGTAGGAGGCCTACGAGGGCCACACTGCTCAGCCTACAGCAGCCAGAAAGCAGAATACAGGAGAGCAGCACCAGAAAAGAAGGGATGGGAATGATGCAGGGGTCACAGCTATCTACAATGGTCCTGTCCCAACACAATAAAGGCCCGGAAGATCCCAGGTTTGCTGATGTCAGTCCCTAGTATCAATCAATCAATCAATCCATCAGAGAATGTAGCTCAGTGTGAAGACCCTGGGTTCAAACCTTGTCACTGTAAGAAAATGATATTTTCCTACCAAGTGCCTTAATAAAAAGAGCAATGACCTTAGTTAATTTGCATACAAAGTTCTTGTCCCCGTTACATTTGTTCATGGCTGGAACAAATATCCAACACCCAAAATGAAGGAAGGAAAGGTTTATTTAGCTCACAGTTAGTGGAGGTTTCAGCCCATACTTGGCTGGCTCCATTGCACACGGCAGAGGCCAGCAGTTCCTGGCAGCAGAAAACAGCAAAGAGCAAAAGGAGGAGCAGTGGCTGCGGCAGCACAGCACAACAGAGGCAGAGGCAGAGCAAGCCCCCCTCCTCTCCTTCTATTGTGTTCAGGCCATCTTCCCAGAGTAGCACACACCCATAATCCTAGCATTGGATCATGAATTAACCACAACCCTAGAAGTCCACCCTATGACTGCATGAGGCTTTGCTGGGACAAGCAGACCAGCCATAGCAGTTCTCCATGGAAGGGCTCTGATGCACACCTATGCTTGCTACCCAGCGAATCACTCCAGCAGATGCCATTTCTCCCTCACTCAGTACTTCTTCCATGAGTCCCAGGTACTGGCCTTCTTTTGTCCTAAGGAGTTTTTCCTTCATGTTAGGGGCTTCAATACCCTAGTATGTGAATTTATGTTGCCACTCTCTCATTGGCATATGTAGCTGGCTTTTGCTCACTCTCACAATTTTGCGACTTCCTTTGTGTCTCATATCAACACTTGAAATATGGGCAATATCTGCAAAATCCATCATTTGCTGATAGCACAGCTATGAATATGGTTTTAATAACTAAGGATTTAACCTTGATTGCGCTAATAGCAAAACAAAGGTATACATACATCCAAGTCAAATTGTTTACATTATATTTAGCTTTTTGTTTGTTAAGTATACTTCAATAAGGTTGAAAAATATTTTTTAAAACCTTCATCAAAGAGAGAAAATATAATTGGTTTACTATATGTTTTTTCCATGGCTATACACTGCTATAAACTGACCTATCAAAAATGATCACTTCCATAGTTTAAGTTAGAATTGTTACTGAAGAATTTCTGCTATCTTTTTAAAAGGTACTGGTCAGCAGATAACAGTTGGTTGTCAGGGTGGTAAGAGGCATAAGTATATGGTTGCTTGTATTTTTTCTTTTCTGTATTAATGTTAAAATTTCTCTGCACTGTATTTTATGCTGTTCAGTTGAGGTAACAAGAGAGATGTCTACATGTTTCCAATTGTAAAAAATCTTCTAGAAGAATTTAATAACTAGATTTCAAAGGTTGGGGAAGATTTACAGTAGTAGTCTTATTATTTGATCCTAAAACATTAAATAAAAATCTTTAATATAGCAGAAGACATCTCATGATTGACATAAGTTTAATTTTAGTAGATTATGTGCAGCTGGAGAAAAAACAACTTTAAAAAAATTGGGAATGCCATACTAACTTAGTGAAAGATTAATCATACATTTTATGTAAAGAACTATTCATCATTTTAATAAGGAATGGAAGTTCAACCATGCTATATTTTCTATTGATAGCATTTTTATTTAATGGGAAAAAAGATAAAATTTCATATATATATATATATATATATATATATATACATATATATATAATATGAATATAACAGTAGTTAATATTCATATGTTCCTATCTTTCAGGCAGTTGTTCAGGGTACAAGATATGGGCATAAAATAATGTCCAGTTGGGATTAGCACAAACCTTCCTTTTTAATGAGCTAAGAGACACTAATAGTATCACTGACTTGCATTTTTCCGCGTTGTCTTCACCATTACACTCATCTTAGTTCCGTTTTCATTTGAATAATTTCATCCAATTTCACATCTATCATACAACTTGGACCTCATTTTCCCTTTTAAATTCTCACACAAGGGAGACAATACGATGGGTGCACAGTGGGTCTGGCCTGTCTCACTCATGACTATGGTCTCTAGTTGTATTCATCCACCTGTAGGTCTCCAATTCATCCTTCACTCTAGCTGTGTAGCATCCCATCATATAAAAATACCACATCCTCTTAATGCATTCCTCAGCTGATGGGCATTAAGGCTGCCTCCAAGATTCAGCCACCAGAAGCTGGGCTGCTATAAACATGGGTGCGCATATATCCGTGCAGTGTGCTGTGTCCCAATGTTCTGGGAAGGTTCCCAGGAGGAGACAGCTGGGTCTCAGTTTTCTGAGGAATCTCCACACTGCCTTCCATGGTGGCAACACCAGTCCACACTCCCATCAACAATGAGGGAACCCCCCTACTTCCTCACCTGCCACCCAGCATTTGTCATTGGTTGATTTTCTAAGGGCAGCAACCCCTCCTCCCAGCGAAATGGAATCACAGCATGTGATTTTTTTGTATTTGTAAAATGAGTAGAAATGTTCAACATCAGTCATACATGTACTTGCCTTTCATTTTTCTTTCTTATCTGAGAAGTGTGTATTCATCCCAGATGCCCATCCTGGAACCGGGACTCTAAACCTGGGGGTCTAGACTTTCTCAGTCCTTTACATGTTCTAGGGATGTTTTTGTCTATTAGCTTTTGTTTTATTCTTTTATTTGTTCATCTTACTACCCATCCAATGATCACAGAAGTGAGGGTGAGCCTTGTAGAGCTTTCAGTGATAGCGAACACCCTGCTCTGGCACACCTGCCACAGCTTAGCCAAGACTGTATTAAGAGACCATCCGCTCTCCACTTCATGGGCATTGTCTGCCAAGAATTTCCAAAGGCTTGAAACTTTACTGCCTTTTGTATATTCAAGAGATTCTTACAGCCTTCAGTTGTACCATTAAACATGTCATGAAATCAATTATTAAATGTAAGTGTTCCCCTCACTGCCCTTATAAAGCACATCATAAATTTTAACTAATTATGATATAGAAAAAAAAAAAGACAAAGTAGAAAATTCCTTGCAGCAAAGAACGCTGTTTTTTTTTTTTTAAATCAACCAAACTTATTTTTCTTTAGGTTTCTAATCTAAAGCAAGCTTCTTAATATCATTGCCAGCACATGAGAGACGAGCATTCTCTTTGGGCAGAAGTACTAATTAATGTGCATGACATAGAACAAGGAAAAGGTTAGAGCTGATGGCTCTGCTAATAGCATTTCTAAAAATAGAGGAGTTTTGCAATAATGCTCTGTCATGTTAGTTAACTTTCTCAAAGCCCTAGGATTAGGGATAAGATTTATTGATTGATTAAAATCAAACCACCTGTTATGCAGGTATTATTTACATGTATTCCTATTTCAATGAATTATGTCATTTATATCTAATCAAAATTACTTCTCAAAGGGAAAGCTGTGTTCGTTTTGCTCTTTCACATATTGTTCACTAATGGTTTTCCAGAGTTACATACAGGAGCAGGCTTCACCTGAAAAGTTCTACAACAACCTAGAAAGCTGTCGGTGTGACGCACATAGCTACAGTGCCCTTTAATGCCACAGGCCCCACGGCAACTTGGGCTTCTGCCACACTCACCTTTGATCTGTTCTCCAAACACGTGGAACTTTTGAAAAATCCCATGTCTTTGCACGTTTCTATAGAATGTTCAGTCCATTCAAGCTTCAGCAAGGACCTCAAGACCAGAAGGCAGGTCTATCTTTATATCATCTGGCTTCCATGTCCTAAGTTGACAGATCCTAGCAGTTGTGTCTTCAGCATCTCCCTCTTGCTGGCTCTCAGTTAAAAGGCTCAAATTTAGAGTCTCTATTTCCCAAAGGGGAGATATATGTTTAGTACCAACTGCGAGTCATTTTTCTTGTAAATAAAAGAGTTAGAGTGTTTGGAGGGCTTCCTTTCCTTACCTCCCTGGCCACCAGTCTTCTTCTGAATTAACTGTAGGAGCCCCCACTCCCTGAAAGATAGCAGCGGCTAGACAATTCCCAGAGTGGTGATGGCTGACATGGTGAAGACGGCCAGCAGGAGTACTGGAAAAACACAACTGTGCGATGCCACATCCAATCTGACACCAACTGAAGACGGCCCACCTCAAGGTCTGAACTGGATAAGTATCACTGGCTTCTAAAAAGTGAAATGGCAGTTACTGCCTGCTGTGGCTTTTTAAGTTCTTGTATAGCATCTCTCTGATGTCATTTGTTCAAACTGCACTGGCGTAACTATCTTCTCAAACAACTGCCACATTTGAAAGATCCTACTGCCCTGTTCCTTGGCATAGAGTTCAGCACAGAGTCTATTCAATGACTAAGATAATTCACAGATGCAGGGGTACAGGTTAAATAAATACCACAGTGTTTTTCCCTGTACTGCTATCATATGATTTGATATTTTTTAAAGGAGAAATATACTCCAAGTGATAGCTTCTTTTTTTTTTGGCAGGACCAAGGTTCAAACTCACAGCCTTGCACTTGCCAGACAGGCACTTGTGCCACGGAGCTATCTCCCGGTCCTGTGATAGCTTCCCTTGACTCAGCAGTCGTTTGCGTTTTACCCACAACAGAGACAGGTGCTAGAAGAAATTTCCCAGAAGTCAGCAAATGAGAAAAGGGCAAGTGGAAAGGGGTTACTAGGCTTCAGAGTTGAATTTAAAGTCCGAAAAACATCTCTCAGGATGGAGCTCATGTAGTCACACCTCTCCCTGCTCCTCTTCCTCCGGTCTGACTGAGCCCTTGGCTGCATGGTGCTGTTAGGCACTGATGCTAGCAATGGAGCGGGTGGTGATCCTTCCTCTTGCGAAACTGACAGCGCAGAAAGAACCCGTCGTTGCAAGGATTTCTCCTCCTTCTGGGAAGCGCACCAACCAGCATTATCAGCATTTTGCTCTAATATGGACCTGAATGTCAATATGAGATTTTGCTGAAAATTGTTTTTATGATAAAACACAGAACTACACAAATGACAGGAACATCGACCCTGAGAAATTCTCACGGATTGTCAGAGGCACCTATTTTCAGCTCCGAGACTCGCTGCTGTTGGTCTCTAAACACAAATCTGTGCGATGGAGATGAGAAAAGATCCGAGCTCCTTGGCTGCAAGCCCCACGGAAGTCGCGAAGCTTCTCTGCAGAACCAGGGGATTCCAGGAAACAGGGCTTAGAAGGGACTCATTTATGCCGCTTCTCCATTTTAAAAGAAAGTTTTATTTTAAAGTCCAGAAATAATCTTTAATCTAAAGCATTCAGATTAACATAAACTGCTGGCAGAGATGGAACTGGACAGGACCCGGATCCTTTGCCTTCCACTGCACCGCACTCTCCTCCCTTCCAGAATTAACCACTCACCCAAACTCAAAGCCCAGAGAGATGCGATCAAGATAGAGAACCGGGTACAGACGTTAAACATGAAAACGCGAGGAAGGCATTAATGTTTCATAGAGGAAAAGGAGTAGGCAACTGGAAAACCACCGAGCCTGAGGAAGTTTCAGGCATGTGGATGTCTCCCCAGACAAGCGCATGTGCAAGAGAGACACTATGATTATGTCAAAGGCCGCACGTCTAGGTGTGCCACTTCAGGGTTCTCCTGGTAGCAGACAAGTTTCACTAAAGTAATGTCAACGTCTTTCATTTTCCCCACCCCACGATTCTGCACTGTCGCTTTCTCTCAGAGACACCACTTTATCTGCCCTTCCTTCCAAGGCACTCCCCCTTCCCCCCGCTCCGCTGTACAAAAAGCCAAAAGGGAACGTGATCTCTAAATGGGTCCGCATCCCACAGGGAATTTACTTAGATGCCATTTAAATCTGCTTTCCAATGGTATTTTCAGTGGCATTACAAGAAATCATACAGTCATTACACTTCAAATTGACAGCCCTTTCCCAGCGTGAAACGCAGGAATTAGGTCCAAATGCATTTATCTAAATGCGAGATTTCACTTGCCACCGGTACGTTTGTGCAGAGTGATAGATAGAGGACAGCAAGCGCACTGCCCTGGTTGCTCTGTCATTTCACAAGCCCCTGACTGAGGATCCTCAAGCTCTAATATGGTACTTCAAACAGTAAACCCATTAAAAAGAAATTTCTGCCACTATCTCCCGCTGCCCCCGCCATATTCAAAGAAACTCCATTTAATTCACTCAGCAATCAGATTGAGGCAATGCTTTTTTTCTATGATCAGGCTTTGGAATGCATTAGAAGACAGAGAAACCAATCAGGTAACAGCATTTAATCTCACCTCATAACTTCCGCCAAAGTATCACCTACCTTCGAACCTAACCCAAAGTGTCAGTCCTGATTACAGAAAAACATGTAAGCACACGCACCTGTTGTTCTTCCACTTTGTTTTATAATGTTTGGAAGAATATGTGAGGAATTTCTTAGGAAACACTGAAGGCATCGCGGCCCTGTATCGGGCCCTCTAGTGGCAGCTGCCAGGGAATCTGGCCTTGGCTAGGGCCTTCTTTCTTCCATCTCTCTCAAAGACTCAGGGTGAGATGGCACCTCCCTGGGTTCCTCAGGCCATCAGTCAGAGTTGAATCAGAAGCCTTCCTTTCCAAGTCGCCTGCTCTCAGCCTCCTTTCCTCCATCCCGGGACTGAAGAGGGCGTCTGGCCCCCTGCTCACTCCTCACTGCGTTTGTGTACTTCTGTGGGTGTCCATTTGACTCAAGACCAGAAGCTCTAATCGCATCAGGCCCTGCCCTGCTAGGTACTCCTGTCCTCACGAGACGCCCACTCTTCAGGTCTCTGCACCATTTTCACTCAGCCTCATAGCTAGGGTGGCCATGTCTGGAGTTGCCTGCAAAGTGCCAATTTATAACCTGTTTCCCGAGGAAGCAGGCGTCTGCAGGGGTAAACAGGAGATAATAGATTTCCTTCCCAACTCAGAGTTACCCCTCGCCCACAAACCACAGCGCGATCCCTGTCTTCCTTGCCTTCTCCCTCACAGCTGCTGGAGCCTTTCGCTGTGCTCGCTGAAGCCCGTGGAGTATTACCATCACTGCAGTCTTTTTCTGTTCTCCAGTCTCCCTCATATCTCTTCATCCAAAGGGAACTGAACCCTTTGAGGACAGTGCTTCCCCTCAGATACTCAGCACCAGATTTCTTGCAAGAAAGACAGCTTGGAGCCAAAGCAAAGTCTTCCTTATTTCTTGCTAATTCTAGAACTTCTCCCTGAAATCCCCAGCTTTGAATACGATGCCAGCAGTCATCACCTCTACAGTCTTCTCCCCTGCCAACACCCAACTTCAAGGGGACTTCACGTTGCTCTTCTGGGCTAACCACCATTCTCTCATATACTAATGCAGTCCCAGTTTCTACTGTTTAACACTGAGATGCATGAATAACTTCCGACCTTTATTCAATGGAGAGTCTCCTCTTGAATAACCTCAACTTCTGCCCTCCCTCGGGCATTCAGTGCCGCAGTCATACTCCGTATTAGCCTAGATTCTTAGTCTACAACGAGCTCAGTGGGACACACAGTGTCTTTTACAGATACCCAGTTACACTAGCATAGCCCAAAACCTAACAATGTGTTTCTAAATGGGTGCATCTGGCTTTGCCCCACAATTTGCCATTGTTTGCCCTCGACCTGTCAGTTGCTACCAACAACAGTGACTGTCACACACTTAAGAATCTGCCCTGTCTCATTTCTCAAATCCTTCTCCAACACCCAAGAGGAGGGTTTTGTTATCTTCACCCAGACTTGCTCTGCTTTCCACCCTAATTACTCCCTCATACCTGACTTACACATCCCCCTCAACCCTGGCACATTTTTCACATTTATGTAGACAGCCTCAAATTAAATGGTACTCTTGATCCATGGTCCACAGCCAGCAAGCTTGACAACACTGCAGAAAAGCACAGAAGCACTGGTCTGATTTCTGACGCAGGCAACTCAAAGACCCTGAAGGTTACAAGTGTTTTATGTTCTACCACCTGCTTGTTCCCCACCCTTCCTGCACAACTATTGAACAGTTAAATGTGCTGTCCTCATTTCTCTTCATGCCTTCAACACCTCTGCTTCTTTCCTTTTTTTTTTATAATGGATAGTGAAGCCAGAGCCTTTACAATAAGCCACATTTTCAGACCATTTTATTGCGGGCTTCTTTGAGATACGATCTCACTAAATCATCAGGTCATCCAGGCTGGGCTCAAACTTGATATCCTCCTGCCTCTGCTCCCATGCAGAGAAGACAGGCATGTTCCGCCATGGCTGGCACCATCCTCAGGCTTTGCTCACCATCCTTTCTCCTAATGATCTGAAAACAGTGAACCTCTCAGAAGAAAATTTCCTCGCCTTCCCGACTAATTGTACCTTCATACTGTGCTACCTCATTGTCACTCATGAGACTCCTACTTCTGTCTCTGCACACGGGAGCACCCATGTGCTGCCCATGTCTTCATCTGCTTAGGACACAGTTCTAGCAACTCTCCCTCTTGCCATAGTTTCATTCATTCATTCGTTCATTCGTCCATTCGCTTTAAAGTATTTGGTACAGGGGTTCACTATGCAGCTCGGGCATATAGTAATCCTTTTGTTTTCAGCCTCCCCAGCGCTGGGATTACAGGCATGTGTCACCACACCCAGTCTCGGTGTCAGGCTCAGTGCATCCCGGTGCAGGGCCAGGGCAGCATGTGGTGCCAAGGACCAAACCCCGGTCCCTGCACTTGCCTGAGAAGGCACTTAGTCTGCTGACCTACCTCACCAGTTTCTTATTTGGACCATTTTTATCATCTACAAACCTGCAGTTGCATCAATAATTTCTAAGAAAAGCTACTTTAGCCCCCTGTTCTTCCCGGCAACTGGTTCCCTTGAGTGCAGACTTCTTATAAAATTTTCCCTATGGTCCCCAAATTTTCTTGTTCCAATCTTCTTGTTAACCTAACCAAACATATTCCAATAGTGAATGCCTACCATATCACTAAATTCAATGGTTGATTCTCATTAGCAGCATGAGTACAGTAAGCCCTTCAATTACTATTCAAGGTACAAACTCTCACCAGTGTACTGGGTAAGCTTCACAGGTGAAAAGTACAACACAGTTTGCCACTTTGTGAATGAATCCCCACGGAGGAATGGAACAAATAGGAAGGGAAGAGAAGTAGATAACACAGAAAAGGAGGAAGACAGGGGCTGAGAAATATGTGCCATCGTGAGCCAGAAGTCTCCAAGAACCTGAGCTAAATTCATCCATCTTCAGAATATTAAGCACAATTGGATTCTTATGGAAATTATACACGTGGTGTGTTCTAGATCTGGGTCTGACTTGGTTTTAAGACAGGACAAGTCCTGGGACTCCAACTAAAGAAACAGTATGTAAGGCTTGGTAACATCCTGGGGAAGGCCTGAGCGGCTGGGAATGAGCCCTGAGCCTTGCTTTGGAAATGGGAGTTCAGCCACGGTCAGCCCGGCTCACGCAGCACACAAGAGCCAGATACATCATCTTCATTAATATTCACCCACACCTACGATGTCTAAACTATCATACTAGTTTACAAATAAAGAAAATTAATGAAGTCTGGTGAAGTGCCCTTGTTCATCTAACTAATTGATGTTTATCTGGAAGTCAGCCAGGTCCTTGGGACTCTTAAGCTCCAATCCATTCCCAGAATGCCTTTCTAACAACTGATCTCAATAATCAAAGGCAAAGAAGTATTTAATCAACCATATAATACGCCTGCATCATTCTGAATATCTAGGTAATTAAAAAGCATTCTGATTTCAGAAATATTTATGCAGCATCCAGGAGACTGGTTTTTATGCTTCTATTCCATTTGGTAATACGTCTTTAGAGCAGAGTTGATAACTGGCGACATCTAGGCTGTAGATGCACATTATTTGATTTGTAGAGAAAATTCATTGCAGACATTTTAACCTCAGAAAAATTTGTACCAAAGTCTTGAATTCTAGGTCATTTTGAAAAATGAAATAGCGGTACCACTTGAGATCTACTCGTTCCGAAAGTCAGTGACGGACTGAGTCTCTGACATCCACAGATAAGCAACCCAGTTCAGCCACTTGGGGTGCTAGTCAACAAACCCAGAGCCTTGCACGACAACGAGTGCTGTGCCACTGGGTCATGCCCAGCCCTCTGACATTACTTTAAAAAGGATATGTGCCCTGCGTAGACACATCCCTCACATTGCACAAGCTAACTCATTCTGTTACTTTCTGCTGGGCCCTGGTAAGCAGTGAGCCCTGTCGTTCCTCCATAGAGAAGGAACACATCACACAACCATGCCTTTTCTCTGGTGGAACACATATAATTCAAAATCTGCAAAGACATGTTTTAAAAAAAATAATAAGTCTTATGACTATTTTTTTAATTTTTAAAAAATTATTTTTAATTATTCATTTACTTATTTATTTCATACAGTGTCTCACTATGCAGCTCAGGCTCATAGTGATCCTCCCGTCTCAGCCTCCTCAACACTGGGATTATAGGCATGTGCCAGCACACCCGGGATTTCTGGCTAGCACCATGCACCTGGGGTTCCAAGGCTGGCAAGTCATGAGATAACGGGGATCAAACTTGGCTTCTTGTGTCTCCCAGGCAGGTGCTTAGACCACTAAGCTATCTCCCTAGCCCCCTTTGGCTAATATTTTAATTTCCTAGTATAGTGCCACCTACAGGACGAGTAAAAAAAAGCCACTCCTCTTTGTATTCTCTTAGCACGGATCACTTTTACAGTTCTTTTTTTTTCTTTCTTTCTTTTTTAAATTTAATATTTTTATTGTTTAAATTTAACAATGGTTATATTACATATTTTCATCATCAGATCAGTTTAGATTAATACATATAGGTATATAAGATTGATCAAACAATTAAACATTAACCCTTTTA
>PVJA010049554.1:0-13690 GCA_004027025.1 Myocastor coypus
GGGTCCTGAGATTGCCTCCTACTCCTTGTTGTTATCATTTTGTATGGAAGCGACCTCTGCACTTTGGTGATGTTATGCTGTGTCTATGGGCGTTTGGTCTGGAGACTCCAAGGTGGTTCTTCTACAGAGGTTTCTGACTCTTGTGTTGGGGCTCTGGCTGCTAGCTTTTGTGAATCCTGGGGGATGTGGTCTGCAGGTGGAGGTGGAGCTTTGGGATTGAGTAGTTCTGGTAGGCTCGTGTACCGGAACGGTTGCCAAACGGGCTATTTGATGGGTTCAGTGCTGGAGCTTGGGCTGGAGGGGTTCAAAAAAATAGGGGGGTGGGGGTCGGGGCAGGGAAAGGGAAGGCAGGCCAAGGATCGTGACCCAGCCTGCGCGGGCTCGGCTCCCAGCGGTGGGGTTTGGGCTGGGCTGGAACAGGAAGTTAGTCGTGGGAACGCAGAGGCGGGGCAGAGGGGCGCAGGGGCTTACCCGCGGCGGGTGCGCAGGCTCAGCTCCCAGCGGTGGGGTTTGGGCTGGGCTTGAACAGGAAGTTAGTCGCGGGAACGCAGAGGCGGCGCAGAGGGGCACAGGGGCTTACCCGCGGCGGGTGCGCAGGCTCAGCTCCTAGCGGTGGGGTTTCAAATCTTTGAAATTTGGTATTTCCCAGTATAAAAGTAGAGATAAGAGTAACCATACCCTACGGTAGCCAGATAACTCAGTGGATTAAAAAGCCTGCTTAGGCAGAGCACGACGGCCGGGGTTCAGTCCCCATGTACCATGCCAGTCCTGCCCTCAGGCGCGCTGAGTGACTGATACTGGGCATGGTGGCACGCCTGTAATCCTAGCACTTGAGAGGCTGAAAACAGGAGAATCACTATTAGTCCAACCTACGTGGTGAGACCCTGTAGACCCCAAGACCCTGTAGACCCTGTACTAAATACAGGAAAAAAGAGTAGTGATGCCCACACACTGCAAGGGAGACACACGGCAAGACAGAGAGGCCCCTCCAAGGTCACTTCCACAGATCCCTCAGCCTCTCAGTGTCACCCCTCCTGGGAGTCTCAGCCGCTGAGCACAGCAAGCAGACACGAGAGGACCCGCTCAGCAGCTGAGATGCACGGCTCCAAGCCCCGGCGCCCACTCCACCTGCCCTGGCTCCTCCCAGGCCCTGGTGCTCCCCTGCTGTGCCCCTCCCCTGCCCTGCCAGTGTGAATGCCTCCCCTATGCCATCCTAGAGTCCTGAGGAGCACAGGCTCTTCCTCCAGACTGTCACTCCTGGTGGTGCTGCACCTGGATGGCATGGACAGGAGCTTGTCCCTCACAACCAGTGGCAACTGGGGACTGGGCCCAAGGGGCTTACTGTAGGCAGTGTCTTTGTTCCTGAGTTGAGCTAGCCAAAGCAACGCTATGATGCTTGGCTTGGCTTGGCTTAGGGTCAGCAAGCTCCACATGGGCCTTGGGTTGAGGTCTCTCGTGTGGGGAAGGCACAAAGCACAGCAGGGCCAGGGCAGCTTGTCATCCTTCACACAGCCTCAGCTGGGCCCCGTGGCTGACCTTGCGGCACTCACACTGCAGGCTGGCACAAGCTCCTCAACAGGATGGAGGTCGTGCACCAGGTGGTCAGATGAGAGGCGCTGGCTGGGGGTGTGGGATGGGAATGAGCCCCAGGCCCAGCACAGCCAGGCTCTCCTGCCGCAGAGTCCAGCGTCTGCTGTTGCAGCTACCCCTCGGGCCCGGACACAGGGAGACTAGAAGGGGCAAGAGCCTGACTCCTCACCAGGGCCACCACGTGCCAGCCCTACAGGCTATCACAGAAGCACAGTGCTCCTGATGTCCAAGGCAAGAGCCAGACTGCCACCCAGCAAGAGTCACCACTGGGCGCCAGCATTGCCAGGCTGAGCAGGACCCAGAGGACAGGCCTTTGTCAGGGCTCCACAGGACTGCCAGGCTTCCCTATCTGTGTCCATACAGCCCACCGGCTCCATCTGAGGACAGGTCAGGGTCAAGGATCACCCCTCTTCTTGCAAGAGAGCCCCTGAGTGAAGTTTCTGGGTTCCCTGAGATCCCACAGGGAGGTGTTTTGTCCTAAGCAGCAGACAGGAATGTGACGGTTACAGAGGAGGACGTGCTCTAAGAGAGGAGCACAGGGCAGGTGCCACATGAGCGCCCTGGGCCCCGTCCAGCATCATCAGAACAGATGCAGAATAAAAGGTGTGTTTAGGACACCTGCCCGGCCCCAGCCGCCTCTGCTGTCTCTCCAGAGAGTGCTTCACCTTGCACAAGGGCCTAGGGTGTGTGAATCTAACACGTAAGAAGGTCACCACAGTACCATGGAGTGTCTCAGTGGAAGGCCCTGAGCCCTGTGAACCTCCAGCGACCACTGTCTCACAGCTGTGAAAGGTGTGACGACTGACTGGCCATTCCTGTCAAGAGTGAGTTCATGCCTGCCACACTCTAAGGGCAGCTCCTGGCAACTAGGATCCACTCTAAACACTGTCAGGGGTGAAAGCTGTCAGAAACTCTTTGCATGCTGGTGAATCGCCGGCAGAACCGGTGCAGATTGATTAGCACCTCTGACATGCGTATGCAATGGCCATGCCTGGCACTGCTCTCCCAGTGCCCCCAAGAGGCCTCGGCGGTGCCCCTCCCGACAGCTCTGACCCCTCTTCACCTGCTCTGCCGTTCCCACTGTCCTCCTGCTGGCAGTCACTTCAGCCACCACTGCTAGTTGCCGTCCCCAAGGGAAGACATGCTCACCTGTGTGCTTTGAGTCAAAGCAAGAGTGAAATGGGGAAGGTGTCCTGGATATTACCACTGGAGCACCAGTGCCAGGCTCCCTGAACACCCCGTGTACCCCTTCCACCCAGGCTTCTCTCACTCCAAGGGTGATGTTCTCTAGTACAGACTGCTTCAAGTCCCAGGAGTGAGGGAACAGATGAGGTGTGTCCCCAAGGTTGCATGGTCAGCAGGGCTCCATAGCTAGCGGTGGTCACTGGACATCGGGTGGGACCCTCAGCCTTGTGTGGAGCCTGCACCAGGGTGTGGAAGACCCCTCCCTGCTTCTGCTTCTTGTTCATGCCAATTTAAATACTTTTATTAAAGACATTGCATTTCCACTTGCAGTACAGTGCAATGCTGTGTTTCCCTGTGTACATGTTCCATTATTCAAGTATAGCGAATGCTCAGTATTTTACTGTAGCAGCTCAACTTTAGTAACTGCCTCAGAATCTACTACAAATCTAGTTCCTTCCATTTTATGGGTTGTGGAAGCATGCTATGATCTATATTTTGGGTTGGCTTAATTAGCCTCTTCAACCATGGGCCTTGAGGGAGCATCACCAGTGCTCCACCAGTTCTTGATCCAGGGTAGGGCTGCTGGCCTATCCAGGGGGCAAGGTTCAGAGCAGCTCTTGGCCCCGCTGGCTGTGTTGGCTGAGAGAACCTGGGCCCCTCAGCAGAAGGCACACTTGGGAGGAGGGGAGCCTTCCAAGCTGAGTCCCCTTCCAAGATGAGTCCACAGATGCTGTCTGTGGAGGAAAGGGGCTGGCTCCCACAGGTGGCGCGAACAGCCCTTCTCCAGGAGCTATCCAGTGCACTTCGCAGCAGCAAACCCTGCAGACCAAGAGGCCTGCAGGCCAGAGCAGAGGCCTGTGGGACTTGCAAACCAGTTCAGAAGGAGAAGTGTACTGCGTCCTATCTCTGGGCTCCCAGCACTGCTCCAAAACAAACACCCAGCTCCACTGGCAGGGCTGGGCTCCCTTGCTTGGTCCTAGAAATTCCGTGTGTGCATTATTTCAGGCAGGCGCCAGCACACAAGGCTCTTTCCACAGGATTGAAAGCAGATGGGCTCAGGCTGCTTGGCGGTAACCAACAGGAGGCGGTGCTGAGCTGCACTCGGTCCCCTGGGAGCGGGGCAGCCAGAGCGAGCCCTGGCCTGCTGCACTGTGAACCGGGAGGAAGTGCCCCTTCCGCACCAAGCCTGCACCCACCAAGCCCTCAGCAGCCCAGGAGGGAGCGGCTGTGCACCTGTCCTCCCGGTGCCAGGCTGACCATGTCCCCATGCAAGACCCAGGCTCCTGCCACCAAGCATGAAGTCCTTCTGTGCCCCACTTGTCAGCTCTATCACCAGCTCTATCTTCCTGGCTCTCTCTGCCCCGGCCACCCAAACTCCTTGCTAGTCCTGCAAATCAAGGGCAGAAGACACAAATGTGGGGGAGCATGCTGAGTGAGCCCTGGGGTCCCAGTATAGAACTGGTGAGAAGAGAGGAAGCCACAGCCCCGGGGAGAGCGGCGCAGTGTTTGTTTGAAAGCTAGACATACATTACCACATCGCCCACTGCTGGGCATCTACACAGAGGGGTCAGAAGTAGACTAAATGGAGCTCTGCACACTGCATCCATAGTGGCACTGTTCACAACAGCCCGAAGCTGGAAACAAGCCAAGTGTCCATTAAAGGGTGAATAGATGAGCCAAATGTGGCATGGCTATGCCATGGAATACTACTCAGCCCTCAAAAAGAGGTGGTTCCAACACATGAGCCGTGGGGATGTCACTCCAAGTGAGACAGATGGACCTGAGGCCAGTTTTGTCTAGTTCCAGTCTCCTGAGATACTGGAGCTGGCCAATCTGCAGAGACACAATGCAGAGCAGAAGGTGCTGCGTGGGATGGTCAATGCCTTCTCCAGGGATGAGGAAGAAGCTCTGGGGATGGCAGAAGTGAGGACTGCACAGCAGTGTGACTGTGTCCAGCACCACCAGAGGGTTCAGTGTGGCCATGGGCAGGAGTAAGGCCCAGGCCCAGTGGGAGGCAAGGGTAGGAGTTGCAGAGACCATGCTACAGAGGCTGGAGCACAGGGGCTGGGTTCCCTATACGTGTGCCTCATTTGAAATTGCTGCTTGTGCCTCTGCTGTGCCTGGGTCTCTCCTGGCCACGAGAGCCCCAAGGAAGTGGGAAGCTGAGCATATGTGGAAGCCAGTGTTCCAGAGGGGAGTCCACAGCTTATCTGGAGCAGCCTCATGGTCTGTGAGTGGTCAGGGCTGGGTCAGGATGGCTCCTTCACACCAAGCTCTTCTCTTCTGTCCCCTTCCTGGTTCCTGCACAGCTGCCACTAGTCTCTGCCCCCAGGCAAACCTCTCTGAGAGGCTCTTGTGGAGTCATAGGGAGGAAAGGGGCAGGCAGGACAGAACAGGAGCTGCTCCTGTGCACCTGTGTGGACAGGAGAGCCACAGGAGAGAGGTGGGGCTGCAGCCCGGCATTTGGGGCTGCCGAGAGGGGAGGGTTCAGCCAATGAGAGCCCAGCTCACGGTCCCTGCGTGGCAGGGAGCCAGGGGACTTTCTCCAGCTGGACACAGATGTGCAGCCAGAAAATTCCAGGCAAGGACTTGGCCTGCCAGTCCTCCTGTGGGTTCCCGGCAGGCAAGGTAGCATCGCGGGACAAGGCAGACAGTGTGAGCAGCCCACACAGAAGCCCAGGCCTGGTCCTACAGTGCAGAGAGCCCAGCTCTGCCAAGGGTTAGTGGCTTAGAGTGGGTTCTACTGGGAGCCTCCTCGAGAGGGCCCAGCTGGCTACACCTCAACTTTGCCTCATGAGAAGTAAGCAGAGAACCTACTGAGCTGCCCTGGACCTCGATGTGCAGACAGCAGGGGGGACACACCTGAAGTTGGGGATTCACCCAGCATGCTACTGGGGCGATGCTGGAGCCTCACAGGAGTCAGAGTGCAGGCAGCTCGGGGTGTCCAGGCCTGGGGCTCTGCCCCTGCCAGTACTCTGTGTCCCCACCACAGGACTTCACATCGCCCCATTGCCTGTACATCCACAGCTGAGCTTTGCCCATGGAGACATAGCATGGCCATCCCCCCTCTACCTGGAGAACCCTCTTTGTCATTAGAGCCTCGTCCGCTTGGCAGTGCCCTTCCCAGGGGCACTTGCTGACCACATCGGATGCATCATCTGTAGCCTCAGGGCCAGCACAAATGTCAGTGCCTACCATGTGCCTGGAGCTGGGCAGAAAGCAGTGACGCCGTCTAGATAATCTGGCTCAGGATGCTGTGCTTGGCGCTGTGCTGCAGAAACCATTTCTTTGGTAGCAACTGGAGAAAGCGATGGAAAGAGAGGTGGCAGGATAGCGAAAGGTCAGCTGGCCACAGGGACGAGGTCTAGCAGGCTGAGGCAGGAGGCAGCAAGCTGCAAGTCTGGCCTGGGCAGCTGGGGAGTTAGCGAGGGCCTGCCCAAACGGTGAAGTAAGTGTAGACCTAAGAAGAGGCCATGAGTAATTGACTCAACTGACAGCTCTTTCATTTTAAAGATGAAGAGAATTAAAGAGGAAAAAGGGTGGGAGGGGTTCTAACACCTAACAATAGCTCAGCGTAAAATCCAAGGTTTGTCCTGGTCCCCAGAATTTTAAGGCCAGTCTCTTTCGACTATTTTTTAATTATTTTGTGTATATGTTTAATAACATTTTAAGTATGCAGAAAATTTTAGTACAGTGTTTTTCAGTTGTCATTTGAAACAGTATTGGAAATCTTCCTCAACTTGTTTTAACCAGAGTAGAAAAATAGCAAGATATCAGGGCACATGCCTAAATTTAATCCCAACACTGGGAAGCTGAGGTAGGAGGATCACTGCAAGTTCAAAGCCCACCTGGACTACATAGTGAGAAAAACAGCCCATTTATTATGGCTACACCTTGGAAACAATCCAAATGCCCATCAATTGAGGAATGGACAAAAAAGATGTGGTATTTGTATACAGTGGAGTATTTCTCAGCTATAAAAAAGATAAACTCAAGGCTTTCATATGGTCAGTGGATGTAACTGAAGACCATAATCATAAGTGAAATACATCAGACCTACATGAGTAAGCATTGTACTGTCTTGCTAGTGTAAGAACCTGAGAAAGTAAATAAAAAATGAAAGGTACATTAGCTCCTGTGAAAGGGAAAGAATTTGTTCAAAAGGAAGGAACAACTTGAATGGAGGAAGGGATAAAAAAGAAAGAAAAAGGTATTACAGCTGAGATAATTAGACTGCTGACTTCTGCTGGTCTATTAAAAGGAGCAGCTGATGCTTAATATTTTTTCTTTTTAAATTCTTAAGGCTTTTTTTGACTAATTTTGCATGCTTCTATTATACCTGGTAATCTGAACAACTAATCTGAAGACAATATGCAATATAATAACTATTATTGAATTCCTATTATTTTGTTTAGTGAAATTCTGTTATTTCTAATGTTTATTATTATTATTATTATTATTATTATTATTATTATTATTAGTCTTTTTTGAGACAGGTTCTCACTATGCAGTTCAGGATGACCTTGAACTCACTTTTATAGCCCAGGCTGGTCTCGAACTCACACAGATCCTCCTGCCTCAGCTTCCCAAGTGCTGAGATTACAGGTGTGCACCACCACACCTGGCTTCAATGGGGTTTTTCACTATTTTTTACTCTCTTTAAAACAGCAACAGCAAAATAGGAAGAGCCACTGTGTGCTGTGTATGGCCTGTCTATACAGAGCAGAGAATTAGTGCCCACCTAATCCTGGTGTCCTCAGGTCACATCCTATGCGTATGAGACAGCTTCTCTCATCAACCAGAATCTTGGCAGTCTAAATCAAATGCCAGTAGTCTTCACATCCCAGAGCAACACAGTATGGGATTTTTTTTCTGTTGAAAATAATGGAATCAAGCTCTTAACAGTCCCTGAGAGCGACAAATAGGCAAAAACAAGGCAAATGCAATAGGCTCAAGTTCTCTGCACAGTGGAAAAGAAGTTAAAATAATCTCACCAGGACAGGCCTAGATCCCACGCTTGTCGTGCTTCCCAGGCGTGGACGGGGCACCTGACCCCACCGCTTACAGAGGATGAGGTTTCATCAGGCTCATGGTTCAAGGGGCTCAGCCCAAGGTCAGCTGGTCCCAAGGCAACACTCTGCGGCAGGAAGTGCCTGGCCCTGAGGCAGAGTGTGGGAGGAGCCACAGGGGGCTCCACGCTCCTGCGCCACACCTCTCCCAAACAGGTCCCTCCTCACCGTGGGGTCCTCTGCGAGCCCACCCATGGGTGAGGCTGTGGAGTGGCACGTACTCTGCCTCCGATCACACCCGGATCTGAAGCCTGAGCTTGAAGCTGATTTGTACAGCAAAGAGCCGGCAGTAGCGTGTCAGAGCACCCTGCCTTAGTACAGGGCCACCTGGCCTGTGCAGTGGACACTAACACGAATGGAAGAGCGCCCCGCCCCGTGTGGTCAGTTGTGCCATAGGGGCACCCGGCTGCTCGGGACAGAGCCCTCATGGCTGCTGGTTGCTGGTGTCAGTGTACAGCCTGGACTGCGTGTGTAGGGAGACCTTCAGGCTGATGTAACCAGGAGAGGGCAAAGAGCTGTCATCCTGGTGGCCTTTGCCTGCTGTCCAGCGCTGGCTTGGGTGGCTTCCCACTTGAAATATGGCACCACCTCATGTCCAGCTCTTGGCCCAGCTGGCCCCTGAGACAGCTTGACATGGGCTCCAGAAGGGACAGCAGGTCCACAGAAAAGAGCAGATTGTTCAGAGACAGGCCCTGGAGGGAGTGCTGGGCATGTGTCAGGGACAGTGGCAGGCTCTGGCGGGGAGGTTCAGCCTGAACCCCGGTTTTGGTCACATATTTGAAGTCCCAGGGTGTTCACAGACTCCATTCTGAGGCCTGGACAGCAAAGCCTTGAGCAAGAAGTGCTGAGGGCATCTGTGTGGGGTCTCCTAGCAGGCCAAAGGGTCAGGAAATGCAGCCAAGATGTTTACTGGCAAAGACTTCTTAACTTGCTCTTCAAATATGGTGCGAGCCTGGCATCCCACGGCTCGAGAGGCTGAGGTAGGAGGATCACTGCAAACTTAAGGCCAGCCTGAGCTGCAATGAGTTTGAAGCCAACCTGAACTACATAGTGAGAACTTGTCTCAAAAAAAAGTAATTAATTTAATTTACTTCATACATATGTGTATATTCTTTTTTTTTCAATTCTTTTATTGTTTAAATTTAATATATGTGTATATTCTTTATTTTGAAAATTATTTCCTGCGTTCAATCCCTGGTCTCACAAAAAATAAATAAATAAATATAAAAATCATGAAAATAAAATCCACAGAATGGAAGCTGATATTTGCAACTAATATACTCAACAAAAGGTCTTTCAAGAATATATTTTTAGGAGCCAGATGTGGTGTCACAGGCCTGTAATCCCAGCACTTGGGAGGCTGAGGCAGGAGGATCCATATGAATTGGAGACCAGCCTGGGCTACAGAAGTGAGCTCAAGGTCAGCCTGAGTTGCATAGCAAGACCCTGCCTCAAAAAAGACCAAAAAAAAAAAAAAATATATATATAGATTTTTAATTCTCCTAACCAAGTAATGAGAGAGGCACAAACAAAAACACAATATAAATGAGACAAAGGGACTTCGTAAGAGGGGTCATCGGCCCCCCAAAAGATGTAGACTGCAGCTTCAGCACTGCCACTGTGGGAACAGCAGATGTGGAAGTCTCGGCAGCTCTGAGTGCAAGGAGGACACAGGGCAGCTGCAGTTCTCCAGTCGCTAAAAGATATGTGAGCTAGGAAGACTCTTCATCTCTGCTCCCCAAAGGCAAGCAGCCGCCTGCCTGCGACCCTGCAGGGCCATGCCCAGGTGTGATCGCAGGAAGTGGCCAAGTCCTCCCACTAGCAGAGGTGCAGCCCAGTGTACCTAGCAGCTCTGGTCTTCGGATCCACCGACTGGAAAGAGCCTGGTGTCCACCATGAGCAGAAAGAACAAATACGTTATTATAATATACCCAGATAGAAAACATGGCAGGGAAGTAAAAAGCAAAGGCCGCTCCACCCCATGGCACCGGAGTTCTCAGGAGGCTGGCACAGGAGCTGGCGCACAAAGCTCCATCCTCACAGGTGACATGGCAGAGAACAACTCTCCCTGAAGCAGAGGCTGCTGTGGCGTGGTTGGTGGCAGCAGGCTGGGCGAAGGCTCCCAGCTCTGGACCAGGTCTCCTGCATCTGGGGACGGATTACAGCGCACCTGCAAGTGCACACCCCGGGCCCCTGCCATGCAGTTCCATCCCTACTCTGCCTCTGCTTTTGAGGGCCTGCTCTGGGGCTGGCAGCCGGCTCATCCAACTCAGCGACTGCAGCAGGTTCAGCCAAACTGTCCCATGTCACCTGCGGAGTGAGAAATGCACCCAGTCCCAACTTAGGGTTCCTGTTAGCCAACTTTACTTCTTCAAATGCTATAAATTCCTAGAATATAGCCCTACATTTTGCTTTAATCAGCTAATTATCTCTTATGAAAGTTTTCAAACAAAAAGATTTACACTACCCTCATATTTGCCATATCTAGTGATGTGTATGTGCACACGCGCATATGTGCTCGTGTGTGTTTGTGTGTTGGTAGAGGGATCATTGGCCTTCTGCTGAAGGACTTCCTACAGAATTTCTGGGATATGCACTCAGGTCAAACATTTGCTTAGAAATATGTCTACTGTGAGCAGAGAGCCTTTCAGGAACCATTCCAGGCTGGTATTGTTTTATGTTTTCCTTTGGTATTTGAAAGAAGTTGCTGCATGACTTCCATTGGCTGTTTTCTGCCAAGACACTGGCTGTAATTTTCATCTCTGTTCTCTTTATGTAAAGTGCGTCGATCCCCCTAAGTGTTTTAGAAGACTTTTCTCCTTATTGCTGCTTTCCCAGAAAGCTAGAACGTGCCTCGGTGAGATTTCCCATTGTTTCTCCTGTCCATGGTTCATCGGGCTTCTTGGATCTGCGGCACTGCATCTTCCTCACGTGTGGAAACGTGGCAGTCACTTGCCTTCAGGTGTCTGCTCCCTTGTCCTCTCCTGAGACTTCCTGGTCCTGTATTAGACTTTGCTAGTGGTCCATGCTCACAGAGGCTCCAGTGGTGTTTAAGAGCTTTTGCATCCTGCTTCGTTCTGGGCTGTGTCTGTGCCTTAGCTCCATGCACAGCAACACTTCCCTCTGCGCTGCCGAGCTGGCTGCAGCCCGCCAGGGGGCTTCCTTTCCCAGACGTTCCGTGTTTGTGATTTCTTCAGGTTCTGTTTTCTACTTTTAAACATTTCTCTCCTCTTGCTCCATCAGCCACTTATGTCCCCCTCTGCACTCTAGAAAATGCGCAGGATGTTTCTCCACGTTGCTCAGCTTGCTCCTACTCCTCTGGCTCCTGTGATTGCTCCTGTTGGTAGGCTTCTGCTTCTAAGCATCGTATTTTCCGGCCTCTGTCTGCCTCACTGACTGTGACCCATTATCCTCACTTAAATTGTGAATTCTATGTGCTGGGTTTTGCTGTATTCCTGTGACATTATTTGGAGTAAGCTTGCACCATTCACAGCTTGCTTTTGAGCCTCTTAAGACAGAGCTCAAGAAAATAATCAGTCACACTAGCTTGCTGGGGACCACAAAAATTCCCGGGACATGGAGCTCACAGTTTAACCAGGGAACAGGGGGCCCCTGTGAACCAGGACCTCCAGATCTGGGCTGGGCAACCCCAGGCACAGTAGCAAGCTAATGGCCCTGCCCTCCCCAGGGCCTCCTTGCTCTGTTTTAAGTGCCCAACCATAGGAGGAGTCTTCACCCACTGACTCTGTGAACAGGACTCCCCAGCCGGGGGCGGTGGGGAGGGGGAGCAGATTGCAGAGCCTCGGTTTCTTGCCAGGCCTGGAGTCATTTCCTTCCCTTTGTACAGAGGTCAGTAACCAGCCACCGGCTTGCCTTGCGGGGCTTCCCTGGGGTGGGGTCTTCCTATGTGGCTCTACACCCTGGACCTTGGCTCAGAGTCCTTAGCTCACAACACCTGGGGCTGTGTGTCCCTTCCCGTGTCCTCCAGGGCAGCCATGGGTCATTTTGCCTGCGTCCTCTCAGCGAGTGGCTGGAGCTGAGACTCAGTGGTTTCCTCCTTGTTAGCAATAGCATCGAGATACACGTCACCCTTGCCACCTCGTAGTGGCTGTGAACACAGCGCTTACCCTATGTTATACACATTGCTGTCGGAAGCACCTGTGGGGCTGCTCTTTTCTGGTTGTACTTTGTATGTGTACTGGGGATCACACTCAGGAACTTGTGCTTGCCAGGCAGGGACTTATGCAGCTGGGCTACCTTCCCAGCCCCTGTTTACACCATTTTTGATGCCTTCAGTTTGTTCCCACTGTGACATCCCAAGTGGAGACAGAGACCCTTATTTCTCAGCCTTGGGCGGGTTGGCTCCCACCCCAACCCCAGCTCACACACAGCCTTGTACCTACTCCAGCTGTGAAGCTCAGGTGCTACCTGTACATTGCCTCTGTTTCAGTGGTGCAGACTCGAGGTCTGGAACAGTAGGCTGACAGGCAGTTCGCCTCCAGGCATGACCTCCAGAGCACGTGCTTTTCCATTCTGTGTGGCCTGCTGTGTGCCCCTGAGAAAGATGTCACACACAGACAGCTGAAGCCAACAGGCCTGCGGGCAAAGGCGAGCCCGAGCAGGAAAGAGCCCTGGGGGGGGGGGCAATAACCCTGGGCGCCAACCCAGGCCTCCTCTCTCATCCCTGCAGCATGCATCTACTGCCCTGGCCCCGCTTGCCCCTTCTGCTGGCCCATAAACCATGGCCAGAATGGCATGAGATGAGCCTCTGGCCTGGTGCCCTGAGGGACATCTTTCTGTGCTGGCAAGGAGGCAGCCTCCGATTCCACCTCTGAGGCAAGGATGCCCCCTCTCCTCACGGCTTGGCCAGCCAGCCCTCTTGCTGGCAGCTCCTCTTTGCCTCGCCCAGGTGGCACCGCAGTCCCCTGTGGTCCTGCTGCCAGGTACTACAGGCATGATGGGGCTGAATGTGGAGGCATTCGACAGGCACCATCACCACTGTTCCCAGCTTTGAGGACTCAGTGAGAGCATCCTTGTGCACCCAATGGCACGTGACACTGTCCAGGAGGGCACAGGGCCTTGGCCTGCGACTGCTGCTAAGAGGCTCCGCGGAGATGCCTAGGAGGCGCGCGAGAAAGCTCCCATTCTTGTGAACTGTGCAGCAGTGGGGTGCAAGGGCCAAGAGCCAGGCTCCGGAGTGGAGCCCATTCCAGGGTCGGGCTCTGTGGCCCCGGCACAGGGCCACAGGCAGCTGGCTCCTGCCTCCAGTCCCTGTCTGAATACCTGAAGACCAAAGGCTGCATCCAGTGCTTCACACGTGTGCAGAGTCACATGCATCACAGCCAGGCACTGCTCTGGGCCTGCTGCCCAGGTCTGCAGGGACAGCTGTTGCTGCAGGTGACAGTGTGACAGGTCCCTGCCACCTCCCCAGGCTCCTGTGCTGACTGCGCAGCTCCCCCGGCTCCTTAGAAGGTAGCCTTGTTGGAGACAGCTCTTTAAAGAGGAGATAAAGTCCAAAAAAGCTTGCCCATGTGCGCATGCGCCTGCAGGACTAGTGCCCTAGCCAAGGGTTGGGGAGATGGGGTGCTCAGGAAGAGAAGCCAGGGCTGCAAGGTGAGGGCCTCCACCTCCAACATGGGCTGCGGACAGGTCTTGTCTTTCTGGTGACCTCTCTCCCTCCCTCTATCTTCCTCCCTCTCCCTCCCTCTCTCTCTTACCCTCTCCTTCTCCTTCCCTCCCTCTCCCTCTCCCTCTCTCTCCCTTCCTCCCTCTCCCTCTCTCTCCTCTCTCCCTCCCTCTCCCTCTTCCTCTCCCTGTCCTCCCTCTCTCTCCATCTGTCCTCTCCC
>PVJA010049555.1:0-13698 GCA_004027025.1 Myocastor coypus
TCTTCTTCTTCTTCTTCTTCTTCTTCTTCTTCTTCTTCTTCTTCTTCTTCTTCTTCTTCCTCCACTTATCCACTGCTGGAAATGTAGGTTGGTCCTGTATTCTTGAGATAGTAATAATTTAGCTAGTTAGGATGTGGGCATCTCTTCATGTTGATCTATTTTATTGCAGGGTAGAGTTTTGAAAGGCCTGGAGGTCATTAGATCAATGAAACCCAGTTGAGAAGCAAATCATTTATATATTAATGGAGTCTTTGGTTACCAACTGAGATATTTTGCAGTAGCAACAATCTGGAGTGGAGGGGTCCCTTTCTGATTCACAGGTGGAATTTGGAGGAGGAAGATGGGACACACACCAAAACAAGCTGGAGGGAAAGTGCATCAGCACCACAAGAAGCCACTGGCAGAGGAAGTCAGAGTGATGCCTTCTAGTCACTGTAGAGGCCCTAGGCTGGCTGGCTTAAGTGAGGCTAAGAAACAGGAATTGGATTTTATAGAGATTAAGAGTGCCCTATATAGGGCCAGCGAGATAGCTCAGCAGAGTAAGTGCCTGCTCAAGCAAGCTCAGGAACCAGGGTGCAACCCCTGGCAACACATGCTGTGCTGGCCCTGCCCCCAGGCAAGCTGAGTTGGCCACTGGGACCTGGCATGGTCATTCACACATGTAATCCCAGAGCTAGGGAGGCTGAAAACAGGAGAATCACTGCAAGACTGAGCTGCATAGGGCCTATACAAAATACACTAAGAGAATAATAAAGAGTGTGCTGTAGAGCAGCTTCTACAGCTAATTTGGGCTCTTAAAGGTTTGAATTCCCTGCTGGCTCCTGCCTAGTGACCTGGTATTGAGAAGACATGCTGGCACTTAGAAGCATGTGCTATTGGCAAACACAGGCTGAATAAACATAGACCTTAAACGAGGGCATCCTAGAAGTTATTTGTTTTTTTGGGTTTTTGTTTGTTTGCTTATTTTTTGTGGGTTTTGGTTCCAGGAATCAAACTCAGAACCTTGCGCTTCTCAGGCAGGCCCTGAGCTGCTCAGCCAACTCCCCAGCCAAATCACTTAGTCTTAACTCTCATCAGACATGTGAAGGAAATGAAGCCCAGAGATGTTAAAAAGATTGTTTGAGTCCTAGAATAGGATTGCTTTGTGTGATTTAGGGCTCAAGTAGAGGTTTTCTGGTTCCTTGATAAATATTCCTACACAATCACGCTACATTTCAAACCTAATAAAAGTGTAGACATCACTGAATGTTCACCTGTTCACTGTAGAGAGGATGCTCCCTGAGAAAGAATGGCATCAGGGCCTCCTCCTGTATGTCCTAGTCCCAGCCCACAGTTATGGTGCTCAAGAAACCCACCCTTGCAGTTCACAGAACCACTTCATTTGGAGACGAGGCTGCAAGTGACTGAGGGGGATTGAAATAGCTCCTGGCAGTAAAACCAAATGACAGCCTTATAGCATTTGATTCTGTTTTCAATATTTTATAACAACTTCACTTTACCCCAAATGAATGGTGGTTTCTACGATTCCAGGATAAATTTGTTTCATAAAGGTTCTTGCTCTTTCAGAAATATGGACACAGCTATAAAAAACAATTCAGTTTTTTACCTCATTGCCTTCCTTTTTCAGCAGGTAATAAATTGTTGGCTGAGGCTAGATAGGAACATAATAGGTAGTGGGAAAAGTCTCCCTCGATGGCAAGATTTATCTGTGAGTAGTCTCAGAATAATTCCTTTGCACAATGAACACCAGAGGTGGAAGACACAAACTGACAAAGAGTGACCATAAAGAAGCGTTTATCTACACAATAGTAAATATCAGCCTTGATAAAAAGCAAATCATACAAACTATAGTCAGTTCTTAAATTTTTTTTTTTATGCTGCCCTTAACAGGATCAGCCTCAAATCCTATCTCCTTAACTAAATTTATTCTACAGTTCCCTAGATATTATGCCCCACAACACTTCTGTGTCTTAAATTGAATCTTTGTTGTTATATAACTTTACCTACATGTCTAGGTAATTTGATTTAATTCATTAATTTTGTAGAGTTAAGTTTATTCCTTTTTTTAAAAAAATTTGTAACCGGTACTTATCAGGTTATTACCACAGGGACAGATAATTTTCAAGGTTACAATTAGATGATATTTCAGAAAATGCTGAATGTGTAAGACTGAAATAATTAGCTACTGATTGCTCTGAGGAACTGGCTCTTCCCTCCCTGAACCTCTCCAGACTTATTTTTCCAAGTGGTTATTTTAGATAGGTTAGTAACTTTCTGTGAACTCTTCACTGTAGGTTTTTATGGTTCTTCCATCTCCTCGAGTTCATTTTTATGTTTCTTTACATCATTAGAATTCTCCCAAACATTATGGAGTGGACTCCTGCATAGATGAGCACCCTGTGTGGAAAGTTCATCAGATTTGTAATGCTCATTCATTTTCCTAGAAGGATAAGGATGAAAACTAATTTTAAAGAGTGAAACATCTAATCTTTTAATTGAGAGCTACAGTTTGTTTCATTTTCCTGCACTAGAAATTGGAATGCCAGGCTATTGGTGCATTTGTAGACCTCTCCCTCATCAGCAGATAAATAGAAATAATTTCAAGTTGATGTGACTGTGAGTGGTGTAGACTGAAGCAGAAGTTACAAACTTGTGCTTCTACCTATCGGCCATCAGGCACTATTTTGAATTCCTTAATTAAAAGCAATGGTGCATGATTTTATTGTATGGCAGGAAGAATGCCTGGATGGACTTGCATTAACAAGCATTTATTGAGAACACTTTGTAATTTTAGTCCTGTAGGTTGATATAATGAAGGCAAGATCAGTGTGTATCTGGAACTAAACACTTATTGAGCACTTACTCTCTATCCTGAATTCTGGTTAGCAATTCAGATGTGACATCTGATTTAATTTTCACAAAAGTAGGGAGGTAGCTATCACTATTACCCACAATTTATGAGGGAGAGAGTTGTGGCACAAGTGTGATGGGTAATTGCTCCAGTTCACTCATAGAGCACTGAGATGTGAATGTACACTTGTGTGATGCCAGAGTCTCTGGATAGAACTTAAACAGAACACAGCATTAAGCTGAGAGCTGGGATGGGTGGGAGGTGGGGCTCTAACTCCCTTTGTAGCTTCATTGGAATTAGCACTAGAAAAACTGGACTTTGTTCTTTTGTTATTTCCGGTAATTCAAAACCTATTTGGCACTGAGTTTGTGTTCACCAAATGTTCGCTGAATGAATGAATGTACAAGAAGGATTCTTCTCCTCAGGCTTTGTACACTGACCTTGAGAGACTTCTTGGCTCATTTACTAAAACACAGATGATAGTGCAAAGGCATAAAAAGGACAGAGAGGACCAAACAATCAAGGCATTATATATTTGTTTAGTTTGTGAAACACTAATAACACAATACTGGAATGAGATGTTAAACACAAGGGATGACTTTCTCTTGTTGCACAGAATACAAGTATTCATAAAATGAAGGATAAAAGTATCTATAAAATTTTCACGAAGGGGAAACATACGGATGAAGGCATAATAAAGGTTTTGATAACAGAGTTTGCCGCTTATGTGAAACCTATCTTGGAACATGTACTCTTAATGAAGGGAAAGATCAACACAACACAAATACGTGTTACTCAGGCAGAGAAAGTAATTAGAATCTACAAAAGGAGAGAAAGAAAAAAGGTTTCAACAAACTGGAGCAATTACAAGCATTAGAAAAAATTCAATATAATCAAACCTAGTTTTCAGGCAACAAGTCTATTCAAGCGTTGTTATACACTACCTTATCATTGCAAAAAAAAAAAAAAAATCTCAGTTTGGAAGATGACAGTGGAATTGAACAGAATCACAGTTGTTAGGACTCCAACAAAACATATGGGGAATTGGCCTTTCTACTGTGCTAGAGTGTGATCTCATGAAATATATCCTCACTCTGGAGAATATCTGCAGCATCGCCCAAATAAGCTGAATTCACTTAGAAGAGACAAGTGTTGGTCTTCATTTCCTTTCAGCCAAGTTACTGGGTAGTCATTTCAATCTTATTCATCAGTCAGTAACGCTGAGCGGCCATTAAATACACAGAGCTATGCTAGAGAATGTGGAAAGAAGCTGTTTTTCAAATCCTTACTTAAGAAATCTCAAATACATCTTTCAAGAATCATATCAACTCTTACATCCTCCAGGATATGTTTGCTGATTCCTTTAGATGGTAATCACTCCCTGTTTGAGGTGGGACAGTTATTTCTTTGGTTCTAAATTCTCCCTGTATATCTCCCACTTGTACATTGTTCACATTTTCTTATATCTTCCCCTTCCATTAAGAGCCTCTACTTTATTCAAAGTAAGCACAGAAAGACCTGGAAAAGAACATTTTCTCAGGACCAGTAAAAGAACAGATGACTTGCCTTAATCTAGCATCTGTGAAATGAGTTCTATTGAATAGATTCATTCACTGAATAAATCTTTACTGAGAGCCCATATTTAGATTTTAGACCCCTGGTTATGGATGAGGGTTACAGAAAGAAAGCAAGAAAGCACAATTCAAAATCCAAGTTTAGGAAACTGGCTGCCTTATTAAAAAATACTTCCTTGTGTGGTAATTGGTGCTTTCTTTTTTGCTGCTAATAAGAAAACTGACCTGTTATCATCAAGTACAAAATGCTATACTTGTTTTGTCCAAGCATGGTAATTCCTCAAATAAGTAAAGATGTAATTGTCTTATGAATCAACAATTTTACTTCTAAGTATATATCTTACAGAAATTAAAACACATGAGAACCTAAAAACTTGAACATACTAAGCACTGGGAAGAAGTCACTGTCATCCTTTTTTACAGCAAACTATCCCGGAGAGAATGAATGGGGAGGTTCTTTGGAGATCTCTATTGGTTTCTCCTGAGGGGAATGCCCCCAGAGACCCAAGTGCTTTCCTCTAGCCCAGCTATTCCGTGTTCCACCAACCAGTAGCCCTACAGTGAGGAGCCTGCTTCCAGTGTGTGAACCCTTGGGAGACACAACCTGATGATAACTGAGTCACAATGTCCAGAGTAAGGAAAATGCAGGAATAGGAGGTCGGATGGAGCTATGGTAGGGAGAATAAGTGACTACGTAGGCATAGAAAGGAATTTTGCTGGACTGGGATAAAAGTATTCTAAAATGATTGTGGGGATGCTTATAGAATTGAGTATATAGAACATAGTAAGACTGTGAAATTGCTTGGTTAGCTGATTATGGTACTGTGGTTAGAACCCACTCAACTACATCTCAGCCTTTATTTTCTATTTTGAGAGAGGTTCACACTAAATCAGTAAGTTGCCTAGGTTGGGCTTGAAATTGTGATGCTTCTGTCTTATTGTGGTGCTTCCCAGAACATGGACAGTACAGGTGTGTGCGGTTTGAGTTGTTCACCTAAAATGGGTGGGTGGTAAGTCGTGCATGCTGCTTAAGATTGCTGTTGTCAGCTTGATTGGCCTGGGAGCTTCCAAGGGCATCAGGAAAGCAGAGTCCTGGTTGTGTCTGTGTGGGCCATGGAATGATCTTGGGTGCTGTCTTGGTCACTCTGTCCTCTGAGACACAGTGCCTGATGTCTACAATTTAAAGGAGGAGAGATTTACTGTGGGCCATCATGTGCAGTTGCCTGGCTCCAAGGCAGGCAGCTTGGCAGAGGAGCAGCTCCCAGCAGGGCAATGGGAACCAATGGGAGGGAAGAGAGGGGGCGATGCCCTGTGCCAGGGCTCACCCCGTGACCTACCTCCTTTACCACTCTTCAGCTCTCAGCATCCGACTGAGCTACAACCTCCTCAATGGACAGATCCACCTCTGAGTACCACACACCCGTGAGTGCCTGAGGCTTTGGGCACATCCACACAGAAACCATAGCAGGTGCTGCACCCCGTCCCTCACATCGTCCTCTCTGGCCCTGTGTCCCTGGTCTGCACCTCAGCTTCCAGGAACCTAACTAGTTTGCTGTGCTATGAGCTGTGCTGCTTCCTTCTGTCATGCTGTTTCTTCCCTGAGCCAGCTGACTATGGAGAAAATCCTCTGAAATCATGAGCCTAATTTAACCTCTCCTCCATTTACGTGTTTCTGCTGGTTTGAACCACAGATGGTAAGGTACATGCACGACTGTCCCATGGGGTTGCTTGTACCACCTGGGGTATAAACAGAGATCAGCATCTTCGTCTGGTGTTTTCCTGACAAAATTAATAAAAAGTTTATAAATGGACCAAATATAGTTAGCTGTTTGAAACTGAATAGTGTCCAAATATAAACATTGATACTGTTTGCACCACTTAAAATGGTTACAATAATCAAAAAAAGTTCATATAAGTTTGTGAATATCTTTCAAGCATTTTATTCATAAAGGCAGCTGATTTATGTAGAGTGCACAACATGTCGCAATGCGTGTGGTTTTCTTGGCAGCTACGGTAGCATATATTCATATTTCATATATTTAAAACAATTTTTGATAACATTTGCTCTATCACATGAATGTGTCTCTTGCTGATCCAAAAGCTTCTATAAGGTGCATATTTTTGAATGATTTGCACTCATAATATTTCTTTACAGGTTATTACTTTGTCAGTTAACATGAAAATCGGGAAGTACTGTGTGTTGCTGTGTATGTAGATATTTACAGCAGCTGTAGCTCAAATCAGCTGCCTTGCAATTTTTATGTCACTTTCCTGTTTTCCTTAAGGAGCTGCAACATGATATTTGTTCTGTTAAATGAGTTTCTTTGCACGATTGTAATCAATGATAAGATCAGGTGTTGTTTCTAGATTTTCCTACGATCGACATACGTACATGATTTTTACCAGTTGCTAACCTACAGTTTATTTATTTGTCCTTTCACAAACTTTACAGCAGAAATATTTTCAAAGTTTGTGATTTCACTGCACTTTGCTTGTACTGTGACCATTTTACTATTTGGATCAATTCTGCTGCCAAAATATGATTCCTTTTGAAAAAAATATTTTGTGCTATGGTTATAGTGGGATAATAACTGTCTACATATAATGTGCAGTGTTTAAGTAGTATGCTGTCCATTAATTTCAAAAGAACAGCATAAGAGTGACCATGGGGTCAGAAGTTTTGCACTTTTTCTGGCACAGGTTTATAAATCACAGGTGTAAAGGTTACACACACATCATTTATCTAATTTCATCCAATATTGGTGCCATTTTCTTTTGATGGATTGGCACAAAAGCTGATATCTTTGTCATAAAATCTCCTTTCCACCTATTACTACATGTCTTCCAGCTTTTACTGTTTTCTTGAATATACTAGTAATCTCCTGATTTTTCTCAATTTGTTCAAGAAGTCCGTGGTTCAGCACAGGACATTGTCAGAGGAATATAAATTGTTCAGAATATCCTCAGAGAGACTGCATCTGATATCATCCTTTGCATGTCTTCACATTTGTTGGAATGCATGCTATTTCCAGATCAGCACAGTCCAATATCCAGCAGTGGTAGTATCCTTATAATTATTTATGTATGCATGCTGAGCAGTATATGGAGACCAGATATAATAGTGTACGCCTGTAATCCCAGCTCTGGGGAGGCTGAAACCAGGAGGATTCCTCTGAGTACAAGTTGCATAGTGAGACTCTGTACCAAATATATATGTAAAAAATATATTTCATTAATTGTAAACAGATTACCAGGATGGCCACTTTTTTCTTTTTGTACTAAAGCTGCACTGTATTATATGTCTATTTCATTAACTATAGTTTTCAGTGCATTATTAAATATGAAAGCTTATATGGTGAAAAGGAGTTACTGCAACTAATGTTTTTTATTCAGAGTTCTGCTTTTCACAGTTCCCTATGCTCATGTCCTATTACACTTTTGTTGTTATCAGCTGACTTTCTTCCTCTTAATCTTCTACATCCACTGTGTCCATTCAGTGTACTGACCACATTGTAACACTCATAATTCCAATACATCTTCATCTGAAGGTCATAATGTCTCCTTCTGAATAGATGCGATTACAGATTCTCTGAAATATTCACCCACTTTCTGTGTTTGGTACCCTCATGGGGAAATTTTACAAAATTAAAATGTTCTTAAAATAAAAAAAATAAGTAATAATATACATCCATATATCCAAAAATTGCATGTCATTTAAAAGTGCCAAAAAAATATGACAAGAGCCACTAGGAACTACAAAGGAATCAAAAAAGAAAATAAATTGCCGGGGGGCTAGGGAGATAACTCAGGGGCACAAATGCATGCCTGGCGAGTGCAAGGTCCTGAGTTTGATCCCTGGTTCCACAATAAGAAAAAAAAGAAAGAAAATAAAAAAATTACCATTGAGTTGAAAGATTATCCAGTTGTGAAATAACAGTGATTATTTCTGTACATGATAGAGGGGTGGCTATAATTTGAACTTATTATGTCCCCACTCTCTTTTCACCGGTCACATATACATGGCTGTTCCATGGGACAATTTTTAAATTAATTTTATTAGTGTAAAGAGCAACACAAGTGACTAGATTCAGTTGTGCCACCACCTAATGCTATAAAATATTAAAGGAGAAAGTCTCTAATAATTACAAGTAAATTATTAGTCAACTCAATGATAAAATTTTCTTCTATAATTCCTTTGTAGCTCTTCGTGATTCCTGTCACTTTTGTTGGGATGCTTTTTTAATATTGCTTGTGGTTCAACTTGGTGGGAATGTGTTAATAAAAGAACACACAAGGCTTAGCTTTATAACTTCACATGAGGAAATTCAAAGCAGAGCTACCAGCAGGGAGACATACAAATTACAGCCCTACCACGAATGTGTTAAAAATTACTACTTAACCACAGTTAGTTACCCATGATTAGTTACCTTAGTTTTTAGTAACTAACAATGTATAATTAGTAATGGGTAGCCAGCTATTAGTAACTAGTAATTGGTAACATGAAACAAGTAACTAGAAATAGATAACAAGTTACCTGTTTAATAACTAGATGGTTATTAGCAATTCATAATTAGTTGTGAGTAACTAGTGAGGATTCATTAGCTGTATATCATCAGCAATGTATAAATGATAGCTATTACTGGTTCATTAGTATTGCTAAATTGTTGATGACAATTAAAAACTAACCAGTCATGGATAACTAGCTATTGATAAATAGTATCAAACTATTTGTGGGCAACTATTTGTGGAGAACTACTATTGGCTATCTACTTATTGGTAATCATCTGGCAAGTCCTGAGCCATCTGGATGACCCTACTGATAATTTTATCATGGTTATGTAGAAGAAAGTCTCGTAGGAAGGCCTATTGGAAGAAAGAAAATATTTTCAGATAGAAATTTGAATATATGTAAAGAAATACAGAACACTTTAATTAGTAAATACTAGACCAGAACAAATACTTCCCCACAGATCCTCAGAGAGATTTTTGCAATTCAGTACCTTGAGTGATTTGGTTTTATGACTGGAAAGTGCAGTTGTGTTCTGTTTTGTTTTCTTGGGGAATATTTTGATTGTTTAACACCAAATGGATACATTATTTGTGTTAGAACAGACAGGCCATTGGTAAGGCTTTTTGAAGAATAGAAACTTTGTAAGAACGAAAAGTTTTGTCCGAACATCAAGACTCCAGTTTCTCTGCAGATTGAGTAAAGTATTGTACAGAAATTTAATCTTGTCCCAAAGTGAAGGGGAGTTTATTGGCTTAGGAAAAATGATAGCATCAGCTATCAAGGAAGTGGGCTTTTAACACATTTATTTTTGTACCTTCATATCTTTATTTTAGGAATTAAATTTTAAAACCTATACAAGTATAAGAAACACAGTATTACTTGCAATAATACCACGTGGAAATAAATTAATATTTAATGTAGTCTTATTTTGTCTCCTTCCATACACATGTGCTACTTTTAACCTACTAATTTATTAACAAGAAGTACATCACATTTTTCCAGGTCACATGATGTTGGCCTTCATAGTCTTTCTTTAAATCTCTTCCACTATGTTTCTTTCTAGGATTCTACAAGAAATCTGAGGATTTACAGAGCACCCACAAAATGAAAGTTCACTAATTTTTAATCTGTCAGTGTCATGCATTTCTCTTGTTGCGTTTTTCATCCCACGGTGCCGCCATGTTTTGTCAAAGGACTCCCAAGCTAGAGCTCTTAATTCCATGATGCTTAGAATTGAAGGTTTTCAACAGCACCCCTGTCTAAAGGCCCTGTCTTCCGGGCATCTCCCATTCACAATTTCTTTTTGAAAAATCCCTCACCTCTTTCATCTGGCTCAGGATATTTTCTGGCTACTTCTATGCACATGTCTGAGGGAAGTGTCTTCCACCACCTGTGTAACTTCTGCTTTTTGCGTCTATACATTACAGCTTAATATTCTTGAGGAGATCTAGGTTTCATGATCCAAGGTCTCAACACTTTCCTGAGGGATGCATATAATACGCATGTAATTTCCATCTCATTCCTCCATAGTATTAAAAACCTATCATATATTAATAAACTTCTCAACCACAAATTTCATATTATATTGTCTAGTAATGAACCACGTTCACTCCATTGAGTGCTTATATTTGCACTTATTTGTTGAACATCAACTATTTGAGACACACAGAGAAGATAAGATTTTTTTTTTTTGTGACTGACTGACAGCATCATAGTTTGGCAAAGAGTCTAATTCCCTGAATAACCACCATCTGACGCTGCGTGATGATTTATAAGCTCCTGTACTTTTGGCAAATTCTCCATTGAGGATCCTGTTTCACCCTCCCCTACTTCCTCACACACATTGGCAGGTGCAAGTTACCAACATCTGTGCTGCTACATTGGGAAGTAGTTTAGCTATTCCTTAGGCTCAGGAGTGACAGAACAGTGAGCATTTCTGACACCTTCCTTTTTGTTGGATTTCAATAGTTTATTTTCTTCTCTGATGGTACAAATGGGAGTCACTGGTATCCATGGACACCTGCTGGGTGCACAGACTAGCTCCAGATGTTGCTAGGATGTCTAGCTCACCCAGGCAGAAATACCCCTTGTTAAGGATAAAATTGTTTGAGCATTGATGCTTACCTGGCTTTTCCTGCTGTGTGGTACCTGAATATTGGCTGTGAGGTTTTCACTGGTGCCACCCAATCCTAAGTTTGTATGATATATATGATACGTACACTCTTATTTTGTACCAGACATTGTGCTGTATGTTTCATGTGAAAATAAGTTATGCATACTTAATTACTACATTATAAATTCACTGTATTTATCTTTCACTGCATTCGTATGTAATACCAAGCTTTGGATGATTGTGTCCCAGTTCAGTAAAATGTACAAATGATGTACTTAAATGTTCTGCTCTCAGCCCCTATGCATTTAGTCATGAGATTGTTTTTTTGTACCAGAATATGTGCAAAATCTTAAATGATATTTGAAGTTCTGAGCTTAAACAATTAGGCACTTTCCCAGAAAAAAAATTGACATCATTTCTTTACATGGTCTACATCGAAATTACTGATAAATTTTAGGGAACTAAAATTTATCAGTATATACAGGGTGCTCAGGGTCTCATTACTAGATCAGACTCATAATGGTCCACCTGTTTACAGCCTGCCAAGACTTGGGATTATAAGTACTACCACACCCAGTCTCAATTGCCATTTCAGCGTGCCCCAGGGGCAGGGGCAGGGACGGCACAGCATCTCTGAGCATTGAACCCCTGGTCCCTGCACCAGCTTTCAGGAGCTTTAATCTCCTGAGCTATTTAACCAGTCCTGAGATATTTTATAATTTCTTGAAGATATTTAGTTATTACATAGATATTTGTCTGTCAATAGTAAGTTAATCAATATATTTCTAGGAAAAATTTTACTTTACTAACTTCCTGCCACTAATTACTGATCATAAGGTGGATTAATTTCTATTGCTGTTGTAATACATTAGGTCACATTTAGTGGCTTAAACCACAAAATAGTCTTTTAACCTTTCAGAAATAAGAAGCTGGGGAGATCAGAAATCTGAAATGGTTTCCACTGGGCTGAAATCAAGGAGGTTCCCGATCTGTATTTTCTTCAGGAGGCATTTGAGGAAACTCTAATTTTCTTTTTGAGCTTCTAAGGGTTGTGTCTTGTCTCAGTTACTGTTCTCCTCATGCTGTAACAAAATACTCAGAATTAATATGCAGAATTAAGGAAGGAAAGGTTTATTTAGCTTACAATTAGTGGAGGTTTTACTCCATACTCCGCTGGCTCCGCGTCAGAGCGACACATGGCACAGGGCAGCTTTTCATGCAGGCGCAGAACAGCAAAGAGCAAAGGGAGGGACACAGCGCCTGCAGCAGCTTGCAAGTCCCTCCTCTTTCCTTACGTTTGTATGCAGTTTACTTACCCCAGGGCATGTAGAGCACTCATACCCATGATCTCAGCATTGGATTATGAATTAATCTGAAACTCTAGAAGTTGCCCCAGTACCTGCATGAGGCTTTGGGGGGACAACTAGAGACACAAATCATAACATGGCTATGGCTTGTATCATAACCACCTTCCTTCTGAATTCAGTACTGCCTGTCACATCTTCCTCACACCTGGACACAGTGATAAGGGTTCCTCTGCTTCCCTCCTCCATTTCAGTGTACTAGGCTAGTTCCCTCTGGTTAATCTAGAACAATCTGTTTTTGAGTTAGCTAATTATCAACCTCAATTTTGTGTGATTTTAATTCTCCCTTTCCATGTTATATCACATTTTCGCAGATTCTAGGGGTTAGGACTCTATTAATCCATTCTAGACACAAGGCGACTCTTCCGCCCTTTGGTAGTGTTTCTAACTCCTTACCTCTGCAGTCTGATCTGACAGCTTTTGCCGTGTCTTCAGCCACTGCTTCCCTCTGATAAGCTGAGAGAGTTCATATTTCATGTATTTGAGGAAAGAGATGTTTTCTAAGCTGAGAGTCCATGACAAAATTGGGGTCTGTACTGGGGATAGTTAAGGTCACTCTACCACTGCTATGGTAGCCTGAATACTGTACATCCTTTTCTTGCTGGGGCACCTTGGAAAAATTTCTGTGCCTGTTTCACTGTTCCTCATCTAGTATAACCTGGGCTGAGTGATCCAAGGCTCAGGGAGTGGTTAACTACATAGAGGATGGAACCCATAAATCTCTCTGCATCTTGAAGCAGTTATGGAAATTTTCTTGAATAAGTATCTATGGTTGGGGGCCGGGCGTGGTGGCGCATGCCTGTAATCCCAGCACTCGGGAGGCTGAGGCAGGAGGATTGGTGCGAGTTTGAGACCAGCCTGGGCTACAAAAGTGAGCTCAAGGCCAACCTGAACTGCATAACAAGACCCTGTCTCAAAAAGACAAAAAAAAAAAAAAAAGTATCTATGGTTGGGTCTTTAGTTTCTATGTCCTGTCTTGCCAAGTGTCCTGAGTTGATTCGAAATGTTTACTTTTCATGGACATTTTGACTTAGAGAAAGAGCCAGATAAAGTATGATGTTGAATCTGTTGAATAAGATAGAGGAAGATAAGCCGGGCGTGGTGGCTCACGCCTGTAATCCCAGCACTCGGGAGGCTGAGGCAGGAGGATTGGTGCGAGTTCGAGACCAGCCTGGGCTACAAAAGTGAGCTCAGGACCAGCCTCAACTGCATAGCGAGACCCTGTCTCAAAAAGACAAAAAAAAAAAAAAAAAAAAAAAAAAAAAAAAAAAAAAAAAAAAAAAAAA
>PVJA010049556.1:0-13695 GCA_004027025.1 Myocastor coypus
AAAAAAAAAAAAAAAAAAAAAAAAAAAAAAAAAAAAAAATTTTTTTTTTTTTTTTTTTTTTTTTTTTTTTTTTTTTTTGGTCTTTTTGAGACAGGGTCTCGCTATGCAGTTCAGGGTGGCCTTGAGCTCACTTTTGTAGCCCACACTGGTCTCAAACTCACACCGATCCTCCTGCCTCAGCCTCCCGAGTGCTGGGATTACAAGCTTGCACCACCATGCCTGGCTCAGAGTTATATTAAGAAACAATAGGAAGTCAGACATGGTGGCACATGCCTATAATCCCAGTACTCAGGGGCTGGGGCAGGAGGACACTGTGAGTTAAGGCCAGCCTCGATTTCAAAGTAAGACCCTCTCTCAAAAAACCAAAACAGCAACAAAAATAAAACAAACACAACAGGATACTGATGTTAATGCAATCCTATTAACTCAAACATAACCTCTTTTGGTTTTCACCAGTTTTATGTGGACATCCTTTATTTTTTCATGGGGAATGGAGAGTTTAAAAAAAAATCATGTGCCCCAACCATCCCCATGCCTTAGTAATAGAGTAAACTTTAGGGCACTTGCTGGGACACAAGTCCTTGTGACTAAGACTGTCTGTCAGGCAGCCAGCCTCTGCTGTGCTGGGGGAATGAGGGTGCAGTGGGCCATGGGCACCTACACAGATTGCCATTCATAATTTTGCTGTAATCCACTTGTCCTCTCATGGCACGGATTTTCTTCAGTTTGTTTTCTTGGGCTTCAACTCGTTCTTTCAACTTCTGAAGCTTCTCATTTTCAGAAACAGACTGCTGCTGGCGACGCTCCTGTTGCTTTAGAAAGTGTAAACGCTGTTCCTGACAAAGAAGAAAAATTGAGCTTTGTCAACTGAAACTCACAGGCCAGTGGTAAGTGCCTGCCTGACAAATACAATTATGATCCTTTCCACACACTTAAAAAACCCGTGTGTTCCTCAGTCTCATTTATTTTAGTGAGTACTAAAGGAGCCCACACATAGGGGCTGGGGAGATAGCTCCGTGGCACAAGTGCCTGCCTGGCAAGTGCAAGGTCGTGAGTTTGAACCCCAGTCCCACCAAAAAAAAAAAAAAAAAAAAAAAAAAAAAAAAAAAAAAAAAAAAAAAAAAAAAAAAAAAAAAAAAAAAAAAAAAAAAAAAAAAAAAAAAAAAAAAAAAAAAAAAAAAAAAAAAAAAAAGAGCCCACACCAAACTGAATCATCAGGCATGCACAGGAGATGTTAGAACCTAAGGATCAGTGCAGAGGCTCTGACCTGCTCTGCCCCACTGATCTAAGGTTAGTCTCCTCAGGACATAGCATGCATAGAGGTGCTCAGCAGGATGTGTGCTTTTATAGCCACCACCTCTTAGAAGCACCACGCCTGCCCACCTTGCTTCCTACTTCAGGAACAAGTTTCTTGCTGCTACAAAGCACATCCTGTGTTTCTCTTACTTCACTTTCTAAAGAAATGGACACTGGCCTGCAGAAGATTTTTCATGTGAGAAAAGGAAACCAGTAAGGAGATAAACCTCTGATTTGTAAGTGACACTGAGCAATCAAGGAATGTTTCCCTTCTGTAGGATTAGTTTCTTTGAAAACAAAACATTTTACAAAAATAGATCGATTGATAGAGAGATAGAGTAAAACTATGTGCAAGCTAGGCACGGTGGTACATGCCTATAATTCCACCACTCAAGAGGCTTACTGTGAGTTCAAAACCAGCCTGGACTATATAAGCAACTTCAAGGTAACTTGAACGGCATAGTAAAACCCTGTACTCTGTCTCAATACAAAATAACAGGGGCCCGGCAGGATGGTTCAGTGGTCTAAAGCGCCTGTTTAGGAAAGCTTGGGGCGCTGCAGGGACCATGGTTTGATCCCCCGCACCACATGCTGTGCCAGCCCTGCCCTCAGGGCAGGCTGAGCTGGCCATAAAAATAAATAAATAAATAAATAAATCAATAAATAAAAGTTCTGAAACAAGAAAAAAAAAAATCTTTAAAAATAAAACAAAAAACTCCCCAAAATAACAATGTGTGGTGTCCTTCAGTGGTTTTGTTCCCTATTAATTTAACAACATGTGTTTGGTATAACAAGATTAAATATTCATACTCCCATACATATGCATAAAATCCACTTAAATAAGGAAAGGCATAAGAATGATTACAGACATCATCATACATTACGGCTGGGTGGCATTAACTTATGAATTATACTGCTCCTTAAAATACTAAGTTTTTTAAAAACCAGCAGTATTCTTGGAAAAGAAAGAAATAGAACACTTCATCTTAGAAATCTTACTAATGGGATGCTTTCTAATTTTAAAAATTTGTAATTGTTTTTATTCTCATAAGCCCAATAAACTTTGAGACTTTTTTTTTTTAAACCATGCAATGATGTCTTTTATTGTACACAGGTTTTTGTAACTCTTCAATCTCTCCATACACAGGCAACAGTGTACTTCTTAACATACTGGAACTTGCAAATTTAATCACTGCCTAAAGGGAAAATTATCCCCAGAGCATGATTATCCCCAGAGCATGCCAAGGCACCTGCTGAATGCCAAGCACATGGAGGTGAACATGGTAGACATTTTTTTTTTTTTGGTGGGGCTGTGGTTTGAACTCACAACCTTGTACTTGCCAGGCAGACACTTGTGCCATGGAGCTAAACATGGTAGACAGATTGCCCTCTGCCTGCACCTTCGTTCACCACCATCCCAAACATGGTAGACAGATCGCCGTCTGCCTGCACCTTCGTTCACCACCATCCAGAAACCTCTGCTCAGGCCTAGGTCAGCAGCACATTTCTTGCTGATGATCATTAAATATCCAAGAAGATTTTCATCATCATCTTTCACTACAGAGATCTGGGCAATGTGTTTCTTGGGGATCACCAGAAAATGAGTCAGTGCCTGGGGGGAGATGTCGTGGAAGGCAAGGCACCAGTGGTCCTCAAAAATGATCTTGGCAGGGATTTCTTGGCAGAAAAGGTGTTGCTCCGCCTGTTCCTGGCGCAGCTCCACATGGTGAGTGCTCAGCCACTCGGCCTGGGTCTGAAGTTCTGCCTTTTCCCTCAGTTCCCAAGTGTCAGGACTGCAGTCCTGCGCCACCATACCTGGATCCACACGGCAGTGTTACCTCTGCTTCTACAACTTACCTTGGCCACCAACATTTGTTGTTGATTTTCAATTTGCTGTTGTTGCCTGGCTGCCATATCCTGGAGCTCTGAGAGGGTGAGTTCGACGCGTGGATTCCCAACCTGCAAGGAACAAGAAGCTCTTGGAATATACACTCATCTGCATGACCCTTTTCTAGGGTTAGAACACACACATGGAGATTTTTAAATAGGCTTCCTGAAAGTTAGGAGAATACAAATTATTTTTTCATAAGAACTTTTCCTAATTTGGGGTGGCTTTCATTATATGTAAATAATAGATAAAAATGCTTTCAAAATAACCTTTTCTTTTTTAAAAAAATGCATTTGGTTGTTACAGGGTTTCACTATGCAGCCCAGACTTGTGGTGATCCTCCTGCTTTCAGCCTCCCCAGTGCTGGGATTACAGGTGTACAGCACTGACTGACTGGCTCAGCCTGCCCTGGGAGTAGGACTGGCACAGTACATGGTGCCAGAGATCAAACCACAGTTCCTGTGCTTGCCTAAGCAGGTACTTTAGTCTGCAGAGCTATCTCTCTGGCCCCAAAATAATATTTTCTACTGCACAAACATTTCTGATACATAAACATCAGATGATGTATTTAATAACAGGCTCACCATTATATAAACCTTTACAAATGTGGATCTTAACAGACATTCTCTGTTTGGAGCGGGGGTTTAATAGATATACTAGAGCAAATGGACCTGTCAAATGCTTAAGGATACACAACCAAGAAAGTGAATATGTAGGTGACACCCAGGGACAGGATGATCTTATTGTTACCTACTCTTGAGAAAACGAATACATTTTAAAAACAAATACTCCATTAAAAGCACCTTAAGTATGGCCTACAGGAGGAACTGACAGGTCATCTGACAGCAAATAACGTGTGTGACGTGAATATAAAAGAATATCTCACCGGGCGTGGTGGCTCACGCCTGTAATCCCAGCACTTGGGAGGCTGAGGCAGGAGGATCGCTGCAAGTTCGAGATCAGCCTGGGCTACAAAAGTGAGCTCAAAGCCAGCCTGAACTGCACAGTGAGACCCTGTCTCAAAAAGCCAAAAAAAAAAAAAAAAGAATATCTCGAGGAGTGGCACCTAGCCACACGTCCTCCTTTCTAGCAATGCCCTGAAACACACTGCAAGAACTTTAAGCACAACCATTTATATCAGTGGCCTGACACAGGTGCCATAACTCCACATGCTACAGACCAGAGAGGCAGCAAAGGGCAGGTCGCACGTGTGAGACTGAGCAGGGATAGATGGCACACTAGGCACTAAGGCGCCCCCCCCATACCCATGTTGCTGCTTCCACTGCCACATGGTGGGGCTGTGAGCTGCACTTGGCAAGGTGTCACAGGAAAGAGAAAAGGAAATGCCAAACAGCAGCACAGCAAGATCCTTTCCATCTTCCTCCAAACCCTTTACTTCCAGCCTAGCGGCCTCAAAGTCCTTCCTTAGACTCCTACTTCCTACTCCAAAGCTCACATGTACTCAGGACTCTTTTATCTTCTATGATTTTTAGTCTCACAATTTTTAACAGTTCTAGTCCCTGTTACTCTTGCTTTATGTCCAAACTTTTTAAAAAAAATTATTTATTTATTCATTTGGTACAGGGTCTTGCTACACAACTTGGACTTCTTAAGACTGCTCCTCCTGTCTCAGCCTCCCCAGCACTGGAATTACAGGTATGCACCATCATGCCTGATTTTGGTGGCCAGCATGGTGCAGGGCTGGCATAGTATGCGGTATTGGGGCTAGAACCCGGTCCTTGTGCTTGCCAGGCAAGTGCTTAGACCACTGAGATAGCTTCCCAGCCCTATGTCCAACCTTTTATATTCAACAGTTTTATATAAAATAAACTATGTTTGTCTACAGCTTCAAAGGAAGCGATATGGAGCAAGCCTTTTTCTAAAGATTGATACCTGAGTTGTGACTGTCACTCAAGTGACAGAGCATTTGCCTTGCACAAACGTGGTTTTGGTGAATCCCCACAAAGTCAAACAAAAATCCAGATGAGTTACAGAAATTTACATTTGAAAAGAAATGTATTCATCCTACCAAAAGGAGTCTGTCAGATCACTCCAAATGACTATTTTTACTTTAACACTCATAAAGGGCCTCCACTGAGATTTCCTAGTCACTATAACAAAGTTCTTCCTTTTTTCTTCTTTCCTCTTTTAAAAATAGCTGTCATCAATTTCTTATTCTTCCTCCAGCACACAGGTGGAAGTGGCCTAGGACAGGAGTATGTCCAGGCGGTTCCTGACTTCAGGTTGTCTGGGAACATCAGCCTGGCAATATCACTGGCTGAAGTAAAGCTGAAGACTTTTACTTTTTTTTTAAAGATTTATTTATTTATTTATTTATTTATTTATTTTATTTATTTTTTTTTTTTAAAGGAACCTTTATTTGTTTATTCACTCATTTTTATGGCTGGCTCAGCCTGCTCCAAGGGCAGGGCTGGCGCAGCATGTGGTGCTGGGGATCGAACCGCGGTCCCTGAAGCCGCTCAAGCTTTCCCAAGCAGGCGCTTTAGACCACTGAGCCATCCCTCCGAGCCCCTAAAGATTTATTTTTATTTTTATTTTTTATGTTATGGCCAGCTCAGCCTGCTCTGGGGGAGGGGCTGGCGCAGCATGTGGTGCTGGGGATTGAACCTGTGGTCCTTGTGGTTGCCTAAGCTTGCTTAAGGAGATGCTTTAGACCACTGAGCCATCTCACCAGCCCAAGCTGAAGACTTTTTTGCCAAATCAATTTCTGAGTCAGAATGCCTGAACATATTTTCCAAATGCAGTCCTTGCCTCCAAGCCATAATTTCAAACCCCTGTGAGAACTGAGTTTAGAATGTAGAAAAGAGGACCCCAAAAGTATGATATCTTCCAGAATTTTTTCTTCTTAGACGTATTCTGACTAGGAAAAAAAATTCATTCAACAAATCATTACCTTTTTATCAATTCAATGATTTTAACTTTAAGAAAAAATAACCCCCAAACTTTCTGAACTATTTACTACCAAAGCTTAGAATACCACTGAAAGAGGACAGAAGAGAAATTGAACTCTTCCATCCTCTGCTATTTATAGAAAAATATTTCTGTCTGGTTAAACCAAGATAGATTTTATATGTCAGTATTCATTTCTACTCTTTTTATCTGGTGCATGTGTTTTTCAAACCACAGAATTACTACATGCCATGTCGCAAATAGTGAAAGGTGCTATATATACCCTAACAAATGTAATACAATTTTATTAAACAGACCTTACAGAAAAATCTGATGCCACTGTATTTACTTAGGTACCAGGAATTGAACTCAGGACCTCACATCTGTTAAGCAGGTGCTGTGCAACTGAGCATATCTCTGGCAGAAAAATATGATAAACTGTACTATATAGATCATAGTTTATTTCAAAGTGAACAATTCATTTTGTGTAATTTATTTGTATTTTTAAAAAGGTAAACTTTTTTTTTTTTTTTTTCCTGTATTTAGGACAGGGTCTACAGAGTCTCACTACGTAGATAGGACTATAGTGATTCGTTTCCAGCCTCCCTAGAAGTGAGTGGGATTACAGGCCTGCACCACCACACCCAGTCTCAATTGCCCTCTCAGTGCGTCCCATGGGCAGGGCAGGGCTGGCACAGCATGCTGGGTATCAAACCCTGGCTGCTGCTCTCTGCCTAAGCAGGTGCTTTAGTCTGCTGAGCTATCAGGCCGGCCCTTAGAAAGGTAATTGTATTTATTTATTTATTTATTTATTTATTTATTTATTTAGTTAGTTAGTTAGTTACTTTTTCTTTTTGAGACAGGGTCTCACTATGCAGTTTAGGCTGGCTTCGAGCTAACTTTTATAGCCAAGGCTGGTCTCGAACTTGCACCGATCCTCCTGCTTCAGCCTCCCAAGTGCTGGGATTACAATTACAGGCATGCACCACCACGCCCAGCTGGTAAATGTATTTAAATGAGTTATAAAAACACAAGCCAGTATAACCTTCTAAGTTAACAAATATGAGATACTTTATATTTTAGTATGTGTTATTCCCTGAACTATACAACGTAAAAATATAGCAAAATGAACTTTTCAGTTATTTTAGAAAACAAAAACGCTTCAATACACATGTAATCTTTTACAGTGGGCCTACCTTTTCCTGTACTGCAGGTACATTCTTCTCCACTTACAATTTTAAGTTTCCAGTTTGAACTTGCTATTTGCACAAATTGGTTACAGAATCCCTATTTCTTTTCACAGCATCTACTCTGAGGAGACCCCACTGGTCCCCTTGAGCTTTTTTCAGGGCCCCTTGCAGGGCAGTCACTCTGGTTACCTCAGCATCCTTTAGAAAAGGCTCCAACTGCCTGTACCCAGTGACTGGGTTGCCCCTGATGCCACTCACTGCCAGAACTAGGACTCTGCAGAGTGGTTATGCTCTAAAGGATTCGCTGACAGCTCTCACTCATGTGGACACTTGTGCCTGGAACTGGCTCATGACAGGATGGTTCACAGGGCTGTGAGCCACACTGCAATAGGTCCCTGCCTCGCTTACATCTCTGAGTGATTCAACACTTTCAGTACTCCCACTAGTTCCCTGCCACACTCCACTGTGGATGGCTTCTTTCCAAATGCCAAAGCCCAAACTTCATTCACCCTGTTCTTCTTTAAAGAATCTATGTCTTCCTTATCATTTTAATGCCCTCCAGGTCTTCCTCAACTTCATAAACACAGACTGTGCTAGTCCTGTGATCTCCTGTTGACCATGGTCCCCAGCTCCCACCATGTGACTATGAGCAACAGTCTGGTGGAAGTTCATAAATAAAAAAGTCAAATGATGTGCTCAAGACTGCAGCTGCTAGACACAGTGGCACACACTAGTAGTCCCAGCACATTGGGAAGCTGAGGTAGGAAGATTACAAGTTTGAACCCACCTGAGCAACTTAGTGAGACTGTCTCAGAATTAGAAAATTTTTAAAAAGAGTTGAGCATGTAGCTTATTGAGTGCCCTGGGATCATGACATGTTACTTAAGAAAAAAAACATCAGTGTCAGGGAAGGACTGAGGCTGACTCTCCACTGTATGAGAGGCTATGAGAAGGTGTCAAGAAACAGCAATGCTCTGGGACTATGTATGTATAGCACTGCGACACCGTGACAACCCATTTATCTTCTGTATAACACAGGCAATACAGAATAAAATACATTTTCCCGCTGCTTTCCATGAATGTCCTTCAATCTGACGAAGGGGATGAGAACGCCCCTCTCCCATGGGAAGCAATTAGATCCCTCACCAGATTCAGCTGTGAGCACCAGGAAGCTAGCTCACTTGAATTTTGGCTATAAAAAAAAGTATAGCCTTCCCCAGGCAGCAGCGAGGCTGTGTACATCTCCAGGCTCCAGCACAGATACACTGCTCAGGTGGTGCCCCCTAGAAAGGCTGATGGGCAGCTGAGAGAGCAGCCCCTCCAGGGAGCCTCCCCAAGCTCAGTCGCCCTGGGCACTATGGGCACAAAGGTATTTCCTATGCCCTCCCCAGCCTCGGGGGAGACACAGCCTCTGTACATGTCCCTTATGATTTTACAGAAACTGCACCAGACATCAGTTTGGAAAGTCCCACAAACAAAAATGAAACATGACTTTCTAATTTTTGTAGCCCTGAATTTAAGCCTAATGAGATTAAAGGAAAAGATAAGCACACATCCTAGTCTACTTCAGATACAAAAGCACAAAGGTGCCACACTGGTGAGGAGCTAACAAAGTGAAACAGAAATAGGCTACCCAGTGGGTACTTACATTTGGCTCCTCTCACCCACTCTGACTTTTTCCTAGGTACTCACATTGATGCACACATGTCATTTATTCCTTTGTACTTCGGAGCACTGTAGTATTCTGTTGGATGGATGTACAGTACCACATCTCACTCCCCATTCCTCCACAGATGGGTCATGGGATCATTTCCACTTTGGGACTAAGAGAAATAAAGCTGTTGTGAGCGCTGGTGTGGCCGAGGGTTTGTTTCTCTGAGGTAACCAACCTCCAGGGTGAGCTGGCTGAGGCACAGTGAGCACATGTTTAACCTGCAGTGCCATGAGCTGTTTCCCAGAGTGAGTGCTGTTCCCATCCCAGCGTGGAGTCAGGGCCAGAACTCCCTCCACACATGCCAGACTGCTCAAGTTCACTCTCAATCACCCTCTTTGAAAATGAAATGGCAACTTCTTGACCAGGAAAGGATTCCACGTAAATAAATGGTTCCATGATAAATAACTGTCCTAGGACAAGACTCTTGACTAAGCTAGCCAATGACTTGCCAAAAGTTGGCATAAAAAAGGAGGCTTATTTTCCATGTTAGATTCACATCTTTGCTAATTATGTGAGTAATGACTTGGAAAGGTACCAAAATAGTGTTTGACAAACAGGCAGCCCGAGCTAAATTTTTACAGACAGCAAAACCAACTACAACTCACTTGCAAACTGCAGTTGAAGCTTCTGATCACAGGCCAGTTGAGAATATAGCTGAAGTCAAGTGCATTTTTTTGTCTCTCCAGGCATGTTTTAAACATGATTTTTAAACTGATGGTACAATAATCCAGGTATGAGAGACATATAATCAAGTTTCTCAGAACAAGCCATTGTTAACAATTATGGAATATAAATATATACCTTCCATTCCATGCCACTAGTGATAGAATTGCTTTTAGTCTTTCAAATATCACAAAGAGTAGTTATATTATTTAATATATAATTGAAACATTTGCCAAAAAGTAACAGCTCTACCAAAACTGTAATCTCACTGAAAGGAAGAGAAGTGGTCTCATTACAGATGGACCTGGCCCATCTCCGCTCAGACGACAATTACTACTGCAGTTCTGGAAAAAAACCAACTATTTTTCACATTTTTGTGGTTAAGGGGGCTAGGAAGATAGCTTCGTAGAATGAGTGCTAGCCTGGCAAGCACAAGGGCCTGAGTTCAATCCTCAGTTCTGAAAAAAAAAAAAAAAAAAAAAAAAAGAATCATCCTTCAAGACCTAGCCATCAGATCAAGAGATACTATTCATTCACAGCCACTACAAACAAGCCACTGTGGGTGACATAAATAAGAGCGGCCTGGGATGTTGGACCTCAAAGGCAAAGCCAAATGGGATGCCTGGAACCAGCTGAAAGGGACTGCCAAGGAAAGTGCTATGAAAGCTTATGTCGACAAAGAAGAAGAACTGAAGAGCAAATGTGGAACATAACTGACTGGATTTGGTCGCCAGCCGTGCTTTTCACCTAAAGCGATAGAATGCCTTGTTTTTTTCTAATACTGTGGATGATGTGGAACTAGACAATCACTGGGAGTTCCTCAGGGCTTTCCAGGATGTAGCTCTAACATAGTAGGGGCAGAAATGGTCACTGACCTCTCCCTTCCTCCCGACTGATTCATCTGAAATCAATTCAAATATAGTTGTTACTTAAAAAAAAAATTGGGAGGTTATAATAACCTACTCAAAACACACTACATAAGAGCTGTACAAAGGTGATATTTTTGATAGTACAACTTCAGGCAAATAAACACTTTACTCCACTGTTCATACACATAGAGGACTGTACAGCTTGATACTGTGGCCATACTTGCACCATTACAAACAGTGAGCTTTTGTTTTGTGTCCCCAGCTGTGTGACCAGGAGGGGTGGCATCTGATTCTCCACCTCTCTCTGTTCTACTGCACAAGAGTCCCAGCCCTGTGGCTTGGAAGCACTCTCCTCTTGAGCTCACTGCTCACTGCTCAGCATTCCTCTTCTCCTTGGCAGTGCAGCAGACTTGCATTATACGAGACTTTATGTACCAACTGTATTTATAGGTTGTTTTTAAATGTTTTTATTAGATTTTTAAAATTTCCTATGTAAGGATTATTTATTCAAGAACAGTCCATCTTTTTATTTATTTATTTTTTTTGAGATACTGTCTTTCTAGTTCTCCAGGCTGACCTTGAATGCCTGGACTCCAGTGATTCTCCTGCTTCAACCTCCTGAGGAGCTAGACTATAACACCATACTGAACATCAGGCCTCCTTTCTTCCTGTCTTCATTTGGTTGTTTTTTTGTCTATAAAGAGGACTGGGGAACCAGCATCTTTATTTCATGGGCTTTGTATGAGTTACTACTGCTGAAGAGCAGATCACTTCTAAACTGAACAGCTTACAGAAAGATAAGCACTCTTTATTGCTTAGTTCACTCAGTAAAAGATTGAGGGACAACTTGGCTGGTGGATTATAGCTCACAGTTTCCCCCAAAGCTAAGTCAAGTGTCAGCTGTGCTGCCGTCACTTTATGGATCACCTGAGGTTCCAGGGTCTGACTCAAGACAGCTCAATCCTGTGGTCCACACATGGGCATTGGCTGCTGACAGGAGTTGCAGTTCCTGCCCACATGGCCTCCTCACAGACCTCGTTAAGTGTCCTCAGGATGGTGAGGAACCCCAAAGTATCTAGCAAAGAAAGCCTTTCTATAAACCCACCTCTGAAGGAAAAGCAAGTCACTAAGAGGCAAGGAGGGTAACTGACTCCATGTTTGAAGCGAAAAAAACACCTTGGCCAATTACTGTAAAATCTTACAATGACTATAGATTTTAATTCCATCATTCTTTTATTCTCACAGGAGTTCAAATGTATTCCAAGCAGCATCATCACAATCTAGAGGTGAGAGGGAACAAACAAATCCTCAAGATAGCTAGGTTTCAGCAGAACCAACAGAAATTTTAGTTATAAATGGCACTTTTCTCCTCAAAGCCTAACATACTTTTCTCAGCACTCAGCTGAAAGGAAGATACCAGTGGCTTTTGTCAGAAACCAAACAATGGCAAATAGGTCAATTTGGATGCTCCTGATTCTAATAGTCATGCAAACAGCCTCCCCTTTAATTATCGTAAACAAAATTTCACTGTAATATTATTTGGAAATGGAGGATACATTCTATAAGCTCCCATGTTTCAGTGAGATGCCAGGGACAGTGGTGCTCAGGTGGTATGGAAAGCACATCTCTGTTGCTTCTCTCCCACCAAACTCTTCTTGTTCTTCCTAGGCCAGACATGCACCCTCAACCTTCCATTGTGGCTCCAGCCTTTCCCAGAAACTGGAGGGTCATCTCTGACTGAACTTCACCTTGCTTCCCATGAGCTGCTGTTCCAGGTGCTGCACACACATCCCATCTGAGCTTGCCTCTCCACCCTAGAGCCATGTCCCCACACCCACATTTCATCCCAGAGCTTTCTGCCATCCACAGTGCCCTTCCCCTACTTCCCACTGCCCAGACACGGCCATGGCATCTGCTTCCTGAAGTCTTTCCTAATTCTCTGAGGAATCCCTCATACAATTGTTCTGATACTCAGGATGTTTATCCACTTTCAGAGATAGGAAGAACTCAGTGCTTCTAAATTAATTATGAACACAGACTTAACATGGCAGACATTTCCGTACACCTCAATTTACAGTTCTGAGCTGAAGCTTACAAAGGTTCCCTGGCAGGAGGTTCCTAAGCTTACTTGACAGGTCAGAGGGCTGCAGTTCTGGATAGCTGGTGTCCGGTTGTCCCAGCTTACAGGGTAGGCCAGCAGCCATGGCAGGACAGCTGCTAGGAGGGCAGGCACTACTCTTGAACTGTTTTCTCAGTCAGGCTACAGCTCAGGTATTTGAGACTACTCTTAAGCCTTTGCACTAATGTCAAAGGGTAAAAAAGCTGCCAGACACCAGGGACACATACTAGCTTCATCATGAATATACTGCATCTGTAGGTCAAAAAATGTTCAAACATCAATAATTTCATGCAGCTGAACTCAACAGAAAAGGTTCCCCCACACTTTGAAAAATGGAAAACAAAGATAACTTGATTCAAGAATAAAATATTAGATAAATTGAACTCTTTTGGCAGATCATGAGAAGTGACAATGGAGAAGATTTCCCTGACCCAGGGACACAGTGGCTGCAGACTGTGGCCCATTGCAACCTTACTACATGGGTGGCTGCAGGAACCTGGCTCCATCCCTGCCCCTTTTATGAAGCTGGAAAGGAATTATAAGAGCAAATAAAGTGATTTTGGAGCCTGGGTTCTGGCCACATTTTTTGGGATGGATCTCAATTTTTTTTTCCCCCTTGGGATAGAAATAATGTTCTCATATAAACAAACATTTTATTTATTTATTTATTTATTTATAGTTTTAAGCTGGTAGCTTTATTTTTTTTTTCAATTTTCTTTCTTCTTTGCTCAACCTTTTTTAAATTTATTTTTTTTTAAATTTAACAATGGTTATATTACATATTTTCACCATCAGACCAGTTTAGATTAATAGATATTGGTGTATAAGATTGATCAAACAAGCTGGGTGTAGGGGCGCACGCCTGTAATCCCAGTACTCGGGAGGCTGAGGCAGGAGGATCGGTGCGAGTTCGAGACCAGCCTGGACTACAAAAGTGAGCTCAAGGCCAGCCTGAGCTGCATAGTGAGACCCTGTCTCAAAAAGACAAAAAAAAAAAAAAAAAAAAAAAAAAAAAAAAAAAAAAAAAAAAAAAAAAAAAAAAAAAA
>PVJA010049557.1:0-13685 GCA_004027025.1 Myocastor coypus
GCAAAAAAAAAAAAAAAAAAAAAATGTAGTTCATACAGGATCTCACTAGCAGCTCAGGATTACAGGTGTGCATTACCATGCCCAGTCTGGGTGGCTGGCTCAATGTGCCCAGGGGTGGGGCTGTCACAGCATGTGGTACTAGGATCGAACCCTGGTCCCTGCACGTGCCTAAGCAATGCTGCTGCTGAGCAATCTCGCCAGTCTGGCAGGCGGTTTTTCTGCAGATCTTGGATTTGTTTGGAGACATGTTTGAGCTCTGCTGAAGAGAAATCTGAGAAACCTGCTCTGAGGAGGAAGGGGCATGCGGACCAGCCATACCAAAGGGCCTGTGGATGTAACCAAGAGCAATTTAACAGCAAGTGCCCTAAAACGCCTCCCCCAAGCTTCTCCCTGCGGAAGGCCCACTGTTTATTTAAGTAGTTCTGGGGGTAGAACCCAGGGTCTCTGTAATGAGCCCTTGTCCTTGCTAAACTGTCCAGGCTGGCTTTGAACTTGTCATCTTTTTTTTTTTTTTTTTTTTTTTTGGTGGGACCAGGGTTCGAACTCACGACCTTGCACTTGCCCAGCAGGCACTTGTGCCTCGGAGCTATCTCCCCAGCTCCTAGAACTTGTCATCTTTCTACCTCAGCTTCTCACAGTGCTGGGGTTACAGATGTGAGCCAGCAGCCGCACATGATCTTTAGTGTGCAACAGGGCTTTTTTGGTTTGCTTTTCGGAAACAGGCTCTGTGTCACCCAGGCTGGCCTCCAACTGCTGGGCCCAGTGGCCCTTTCATCTTTCTGGGGCTAGAACTATAGATGCTGCCACTGCAACTAGCTGTTAGCAATTCATTTTCTTCTTTTTATTTTTTTGCGGGACCAGGGTTCAAACTCATGACCTTGCACTTGCCAGGCAGGCACTTGTGCCACGGAACTATCTCTCTAGCCCCTTTTTTTCCTTCTTTGTAGTGCTGGAGTATAGGAGTCAAACCTGGAGATGCCCCATTACGGAGCTGCACGCCAGCCCTTTCAGATTTTGAAGCAGAATTCCCATTGCCCAGGTTTGGTCTCCCGGCTCTGTTCCCCGCTGAGATTCCAGACGCGCACCACCGTGCCAGACCAGGTCTAAACTCAAGGAGCATGACGCTGGGGCCTCCAGGTGGGTGGTGGCCCTAAGGCCAGGCAGGGGTCTGCCAGCACAACTGCGTGCTCAGGTGGCTTCCCTCAGTAAGTGGAACAAACATTCCTCCTTCCTCTGTGCTGAGCCGGCTCAGCCCCGCCGGCACAGGGGGTCAAGTCTGCGTCGAGTTTGAAATTTGCTTCCCTTCTCAACTTGGGTGGGGTGGGGCCAGAGAGCTAGCTCCCCAATTTTAAAAAACTCAACTTGGTTGGAGTGAAGTGGGCGGTTGATGAGCTGGGTAATCGTTCCACCTTTTACAGCTGGGGTCAAGTGAGGAGGAAGCCAGGTGGGGGTGTGTCCCCGCGCTCCACTGCCATTGGCCAAATGTGGGGCGGGCCTCCGATAAATACTGGCGCGGCTGGCGGCTGGGCTGCGGCGTTGGACGAAAGCGCGATGGTGGACAGCGTGTACCGCACCCGCTCTCTGGGAGTAGCTGCTGAGGGGCTCCCAGACCAGTATGCGGATGGGGAGGCGGCCCGCGTGTGGCAGCTATACATTGGGGACACGCGTAGCCGCACAGCTGAGTACAAAGCGTGGCTACTGGGGTTGCTGCGGGAGCACGGATGTCAGCGAGTGCTGGACGTGGCCTGTGGCACTGGGTGAGTAGCAGGGCAAACAGGATCGCGGGTTGGAATTCAGGGCCAACAGATCTCTCCCTCAACTACCCTCCCTGGGAGAAAGGGCCTTGGATGGTGCCAGGAACTTTCAGATACAAGTTTCTCAGACCTGCAGGAATCCACCAGGGGACTGCAGCTCCCCCCAACACACACACACACCTCCGAGCCTCCACTGCCCCTTTTACAATGGGGCTGATCCTTACGTCTTGCAAGTGTGCCTCAAATATTGATGCCTAGCTCTGAAAAGGTATGCTGTCAAAGGAAAAAAATCTGGTGAACAGATGCGTGAAGTCCTCTGAGGTCAGGGAAAGGGAGCAGAGGTACGACCTACAGCCCACAGCTCCCCAACCATCCTGCCCTTCTCCCAGGGTGGACTCTATCATGCTGGTGGAAGAGGGTTTCAGTGTGACGAGTGTGGATGCCAGTGACAAGATGCTCAAGTACGCGTTGAAAGAGCGCTGGAACCGGCGGCGAGACCCAGCCTTTGACAAGTGGGGTATGTGTGTCCCTTTTGGGAAGGCTCGGACACACAGGTTACCTTCTTTTTAGCCTGGAATCATTACTGCCATTTCCCTAGAGGAAACTTGTGTCTCACAAGTGGTATCAGGGATCAAGAGCTAGACTTTCAGTTCAGGGGCCAAAGCCAGGACATTCACACTGAACTACTTCCCCAGCCTTTCTTTTTTTATTTTATTTTATTTTTAGAATTTTATTTTTTCTTGTTTCAGAACTTTTATTTATTTTTATGGCCGGCTCAGCCTGCCCCGAGGGTAGGGCTGGCACAGCATGTGGTGCCGGGGATGGAACCGCAGTCCCTGAAGCTGCCTAAGCTTTCCTAAGCAGGCACTTTAGACCACTGAGCCATCCTGCTGGGCCCCTATTTTATTTTTAAAGAGTTTTAAAAATTTTATTTCTCTTAGCCGGGCGTGGTGGCACATGCCTATAATCCCAGCACTCAGGAGGCTGAGGCAGGAGGATCGATGTGAGTTAGAGACCAGCCTGGGCTACAAAAGTGAACTCAAGACCAGCCTGAACTGCATAGTGTGACCCTGCCTCAAAAAGACAAAAAAAAAAAAAATTCTCTTAAACCTCATTTATTTGTGTTATGGCTGGCTCAGCCCACCCTGGGGTGGGGGTGCGCAGCATGCGGTGCCAGGGGACGAGGAATGGTTGCAGTGCTGGGCTTAAGTTTCCTCCGCAGGCGCTTTAGACCACTGAGCCATCTCGCTGGCCCTCCCCAGCCTTTCTTGAGACACTGTCGGTTTGTGGCCCACACAGGGTTTCAACCTGGTGGTGCATGCTGGTAATCCCAACACTTGTCTGAATTCATGGGCTCAGCATTCCCCTGCTGCAGCCTCTGACCGGTGGGAACTGTGGATCTGAAGCATTAGGTGGTTTGGGTTTGTTTTCTGCTACTCTGAACCTGGGCCTTCATGCTGGCTACATCCAGATGGTGTCCATCCCCATGCCTTTCTTGGAGAGCTCACAGAACCATGTTTGTAGGACTTCAGTCTTTTTTTTTTTTTTGGCTGGCTGAGGCTGCCTTAAGGGCAGGTCTCATGCTCCATGTGGGGAGGGGATGGCACCGCATTCCCTGGGAGAACCATGTTTGTAGTTCCTCCTCCCAACCACAACCCCTAAGTATAGAGCCCTGCTTCTTGCCCAGTCTCCCCATCCCCAAAGGTCCTTTTGGCTGAGGGGGAGCCCAGCATTCTGAAGAAATGCCCTAGAAAGAGCTGACAGCTTCTGGCCTCAAGATGCTATTATTTCCTGTCTATTCTCCCTCCCGTCCCCTAGTTATTGAGGAAGCCAACTGGATGACTCTGGACAGAGATGTTTGCCGGCCGGATGGTGGCGGCTTTGATGCTGTCATCTGCCTCGGGAATAGTTTTGCCCACTTGCCAGACTGCAGAGGTGAGTGGTGTGGCCCTGGTACCTGCTTTCTAGAGTAAGCAGATGCTCCTTTCTAGTCCTGAAGATGTAGGAGGGAGGTTGGTGACAGAGCCTCTACCCTGCCTGGAGCCCAGGTGACCAGAGCGAGCACCGACTGGCACTCCGGAACATTGCAAGTATGGTACGGCCGGGCGGCCTGCTGGTCATCGACCATCGTAACTATGACCACATTCTCAGCACAGGCTGTGCCCCTCCAGGGAAGAACATCTACTACAAGGTGGGTTCTGGGGTGGGTGCATCTGGCTCCATGGCCCCGGCACTGCTGAGGCTAACACAGCTCTGACAACGCTGCTAGAGTGACCTGACCCAGGACATCACAACATCGGTGCTGATGGTGAACAACAAAGCTCACATGGTGACAATGGACTACACTGTGCAGCTGCCAGATGCTGGCCAGGATGGTGCCCCGGGCTTCAGGTAGTGCCTGGCTGGGCAGGGTAGTGGTGGTGGGGAGCTGAGGCTACAGCCTGACTGTCTGCCCCCCGGTGCAGCAAGTTCCGGCTCTCCTACTTCCCACACTGCCTGGCACCCTTCACAGAACTGCTGGAAGCAGCCTTCGGGGGCAAGTGCCAACACAGTATCCTGGGCGACTTCAAGCCATACAAGCCGGGCCAGGCCTATGTCCCCTGTTATTTCATCCATGTGCTCAAGAGGACAGGGTGAATGTGGCCCCAGGAGCAACAATGTGGTTCACCCGAATGGGGCAGAAACAATGTAATAGAAACTGTGCCTGTCCAAATCCTGTTTGTTTGTAGACCATGCAGCTCCCCACACCCATCAGCAGGGGGCAGCACACACTTTATTTTCTGCAGCAAAATAGGCAGGGTTGTCTTGGGACTAGGCCTCCTGAGCAACAGCTGGCAGTCTATGGCTGGCATGGAAAAAAGCAGGAGATAGCTCTGAACATACACTGGGGCTCTGACACCTCTGCACTGAGGGCACCTCCTGGGCAGGCAGCTTTTAGATGGGTAGATCCTGAGGAAGATCCTTTCTTTGCGGGGCTCTGAGGAGCCTGGAGGTACCTTCGGCCACAGTGGGTAGGTGCCAGCATCTGATGGCTCCTAGCTGGCAGCAAACCTAGACTGGATGCGCTTATACCGGAGCAGCTCCTGCTCACTGACAGAGGGTTGCAGCCGGGCGGCAGCCTGTACCAGGTCCTCCATGGTGAGCAACAGGGTGGAGCTCCCAGGCTCCAGTCCTAGGGAGACAAAAGTGGGAAATGCTGAGAAAGCAACCTTGGTGCTCAAGCCCCCAAGTGCCCTCAATGGCTTCCTGGCTGAGCGCTGCAGCTGCAAGGGGCTCACCTTCCTCCAGCTCATGAACCCTGCGTTTGAGGGCGGAGGTCATGGCATCAGAGCAGAGTGAGTAGAGATCTGCTCCCGTCAACTGGGGAGGGCAGTGATCCAGCACTTTCACCAGGCTCACTGAGGGCTCAAGCTTGAACCTGTTGTTGGGCAGAAGTCACTGCTGCTGGTGCCACCACCCTCCTCCCTTGCAGCCAGCACTGAGCAGTTACCCTGTGCATGGTGCACACCCCTTAATCGCCCCAGGCCCAGGGCATACTTGTGGGTGATGGCGCTCAGAACACGTAGCTGGGAGGCCCGGTCCTCACTCAACCCAACAAAGACCAGCTTGTCAAATCTTAGGGAGACAGACAGTGAAAACGTATCAGCCACAAGGGTAACGGAGGTATCAAATGGGGCAGAGCCCCAGCAGGGCTATTAGGGGTGAGCACTCCTCAGGTTCACCTGCCAGGCCGCAGGAGCGCAGGGTCTAGAAGGTCTGGTCTGTTAGTGGCTCCTATCACAAACACGTCCTGGGTGCTATGAAGCCCATCAAGCTCGGCCAGGAGCTGAGACACCACTCTGCAGGGGAGGGGGCAAGGCCAGAGCCCCTGGTCTGTCATCAGGCTCCACCCCACCTCTTCCTGGCCACTCAGCCATGGGCCCAGCTGCACACCAGCTCTGCTCTCCTGCTGTTCGAGGTCCCTCTCCTCCAGAGGCTCCTTTATCTTCTAACATTTTATCCAGAAGTGAAAGGCCAGGGATCTGATCCTGGGCCCACCTACCTGTCCATCACACCTCCAGAGTCTCCACTTCTTCCCCGACTTGGAGCCAAGGAGTCCAGCTCATCAAAGAAGATGATGCATGGGGCAGCTGCCCTGGCCCTACAAAACACTGAGCGAGGGGCTCAAGGAGGGTGGGGAGCCAGGATATGGTATCCCAGGGCCCAGACCTGGCCGGGCAGGTGCCTGATAGCGGTGAGGACTCAGTGCCCAAGAGGAGTGGGGAGGGCCGGAGGCTATACTCAGCCACTCACCTTCACGCACATTCTCTTCACTCTGGCCTACGTACATGTTGATGAGTTCTGGCCCCTTCACACTGTGAGAGCAAGTGGTCAGTTGGGCACAGCTGCTGAGTGGGCAGGCCGTCGTGTCCCCCACCCCTGCTGACCTACGCACCTTAGGAAAGTCAGACTGCACTCTGTGGCCACTGCCTTGGCCAGCAGAGTCTTTCCGGTGCCTGGGGGGCCATGGAGCAGAAGGCCAGAGCGGCGCAGGCCCAGCGCCAGCAGCTCTGGGTGCTCCAGGGGGAGCTGGATGGTCTCTAGGATTGCCCTCTTCACCTCCTGCAGCCCGCCCACATCGTGCCAGGACACTGAGGGGATCTAGGAAAGAAGCACAGGGCTGGGGTGTGCATGTGGGGATGCTGTGCCCCTCTCCAAGGCTCCAAGCACAGGGTGAGAAGGGTCCACCTTGGGCGCCCCCACAGCCTGGGAGTGAGCTGTCTGCAGCTGCTCCAGCGCCTGCCCAAAGTCCTCGGCCAGGAGGGGGAAGCCGGCAGCACACAGCTCCACCTCGTCTTCCTCACTCAGGCTGTCCCCTGAACTGCAGAGAAACAGGCAGGCTGAGGCCTCCTGAAAAGCCATGTCCACCCACCAGTTTCTCCCTCTCACTCCCCTTACCCCAAGCTCTTGATCCTGGTGCAGGCTGCCCGGCTGCTGTGGGTCAGAAGGGTGCACAGGTCCCCTGCCACAAACCCCTAGGGAGCCACAGAAGGAACCTGAGCAGGCACGGTGAGCAAGCGCCCTTGGCATCTACCCTCATCCCTGTACTCACTGCACATCGCCGTGCCAGCTGTGCCAGGTTCACCTCCTGGCCCAGGGGCAGGTGAGCAGTGAGGGCCTGCAGGATGCTGAGCCGCTGGCCCTCAGATAGCGCCGGCACCTCCAGCTCGTGGGGAAATGCTGTCTGCATGTCGGCAGGCAGGTCCTGGGCTCGGCTTGTGGTGGCCACAACCATGAGTGGAGGGCAGCTGGAGGTAGGCACGGGACTGAGGGTAAGGGGAGTGGGGTGGTGGCAGGAATGGGGGACTTGAACTTCCTCCTGCCATGGGAGCAGATGTTGCACATTCCTTCAACCAGTGTCCCCAGGAAACGCCCAGCCATGTCCTCCCTCTAAACATTGTAGGATTCTGAGAAACCATGGGGGTGTTGCAAGAACAAGGCGTGGCTCAGCTCTTGTGCAAACACCTGCTGTGGGGGTCCTCGTCAAGGAGGAGGTGACACAACGCAGCTACCACCCGAGGGTCCTCGCCTAGCCCATCGCGGTCACGGCCCAGCAGGTCCACAGCTGTGAGCAGCAGGACAGCAGGACGGCAGCAGCGGGCCCGGGAGAAGGCAGCCTGCAGTTTTGCCTCTGAGGCTGCACTGCTGTCTGCACAGAGGCTGGAGCAGGGCACCTGGTTGGGGGGTAGGGTGTAGGTTAAGGGTCTGTGTGCAAGGGAAAGGCATGATGGGAGATAGGGACAGAGAAGTCAGGACACACAGGCTGTCTTTGGAGGGCAGGGCTGGGTGAAACAAGAACAGTGACCATGATCCACCTCTGGATGCCCTGCCTACTTCCCGGCCCCCCTTGGTAGGATCCTGCAACTCTGCCTTGTGGAAACATGCCTGGGGAGGACAGGAGGAAGAGGTGTCTGAAGCTGGAGAGCCAGAGACCCTTACCTTCAGCAAGTGCAGCCCAAGGCGACTGCAGGCAGCAGCCACTGCCGTGGTTTTTCCACTGCCTGGGGGACCCCGCAGGAGAACACAGCTTGTACCCGTCAACAGGGTACCCCTGCAAACAGAACAGATCTCTGTTGGGTCCCTATGACACAGGGGTCCTTGGCCCTGTCCCTCTCTGCTTGGTGAGGCCTCGCCAGGGTATGGGATGTATCCCTCAGCCAGGCCAGCACCCCGTGGTTAGCTGTGCCTTCAGGAGGGCCAGTCCCAACAGTGTTGAGAGGCATCGGGCAGGGGTCTGGATCTATACTTGGGCCTCTGGTGCTAGATGTTATCACCTCTAGGCTAGGCTGGCCAGTGGCTGTCCAAGGGCAGGGCTGCCCCAGAGACAGCAGCCTGGGAGGAGGATTTTCCCACATACTGACTGGGGGCACTGGGACAGGCAAAGGATGTTCAGGAAAGACTTGTAAATATACTGTAGAATAGAGGTCAGGGCCCATGCTGGGCCCACCAGCAGGGTGTGGAGGGGGAGAAATCTGGGCAGCGCACTAGGAACCATCCTCTGGCTGCCCCCTGCCCCATATCCTGAGTAGGACAGAGATCTATGGCACAGCCTCACTTACCCTGGCTGCAGACGGGGCTTCAGGACAGCGCAGAGCGCAGTTACCAAAGCCTCCAGGCCGGGAGGGGATAAGCTGTTCCAGAGACCAGGCCCTCTAGAAGGGCATGCGGGCACAAGGCTTAGGGTGGAGCCCACCTGTGAGAAGAGGAGGAGGAGGAGGTGGCGTCAGGTCTGAGCTCTGCCTGCACCAAGTCACCTGGTTGGCTCCCACTGGGTCTCACCATGTACAAGGAGGTGTGCATGGTGTCAGCTAAGTAGGCGCTCGGTGGCCCACCTGCAGCATCCCCGATGGTTTTCTTCACCTTAAAAAATACCTCGTGCCACCTGCAGGAAAGAGGTCCAGTGTAGCCCAGACCCCCATCCCCACACTCCCTTCCCAAGGACAGCCGGGCTTCCCCAATTGTGGAGGACAAAGTCAAGAGCAGCACAAATCATGCCCTGAGATGTGGCAGGGTGTGAGGAGCAGGGGAAGGAGAGCAGATGAGCCTTCTAAACTCCCTCACTGTGCCATGCTTTGTGGGGGCATGTGCAATACTGAGGATTGAACCCAGGGCCCTTCCCTCAAGCTACTGTATGCACCGAGTCTGGCTTATGGCATACACATTTTCAGGACAGGAGCTGTACATGTCCCTCAGTGACTCCTCGCCAAAGTCAGGAAGCCTGGGAATGTGCATGCCTCTTACTCCAGTGGGAGAAGGTGCTGTCGCACAAAGCAGTGCATGGATTCCGAGTCATCACCACAGCTCCAGAACAGCCTCTTCTTCTGAGGCATCCTTTCAAGCCCAGAACCTTATAGAGACAGTTCCTCGACTATAACCCTAAAACCTACAGAATCTTAACTGCAGAGTCTTAATAATGGCATTAAATGACTAATATGATTCTCTATTTTTGAATTATGTAGGATGCTTTAAAAAAACAATCACTGGGGGCCTGGCAGGATGGCTCAGTGGTCTAAAGCACCTGCTTGGGGAAGCTTGGGCGGCTGCAGGGACCACAGTTCGATCCCCGGCACCACATGCTGCACCAACCCCGCCCTCGGGGTGGGCTGAGCCGACTATAAAAATGAGTGAATAAACAAACAAAGGTTCTGAAACAAGAAAAATATAATAAATAAAATTTAAAAATTCTTTAAAATAAATAAATAAATAAATAAACAATCACTGGGGCCCAGCAAGATAGCTCAGCAGTAATAACAATAATAATAACAATAATAATAATAGGAAAAAAAAGGGGGCAAGGGAGATAGCTGAGGGGCATAAGTGCCTGCCTGGCAAGTGCAAGATCCTGAGCTCGATCCCTGGTTCTGGAAAAAAAAAAAGCTCAGCGGTCTAAAGTAACTGCAGGGACCACGGATTGATCTCACACACTACGTGCTGTGCAGCCCCACCCGCAGGGTGGGCTGAGCCGGCCACAAAAAAAAAAAAAAGAAAAATCACTGGGGTTGGGGACATGGTTCAGTGGTGGAGTTCTTTTGCTTTATATGCAAAAAGGCCCTGGGTTCAATCCCCAGCACCCAACTTCCCCCACCCAAAAACAACCATCACTGGTCATATGTTATATGATTCCATCTGAAGATCTAGGACTACAGGATTGCATCATGTCCACCTCAACTGTGGACGTTGAGGGATGTCATACATAACAGCACACATCGGCAATCTCATCTGCCTGGGAGGCTAAGGCAGGAGAATCGTGAATTTTATGTGTCTCAGTGGTAGAGCCCCTGCTTAGCATGAACAAAACCAGGGGTTTGGCCTGAACACATGCAGTGTTGGGACTATACTCATGCACCATTACACAGTTTTAGGGCTGGCAGGGTGCACTTGGGGTTCTGAGGCCAGCACACCATGTGGTGCTAAGGATTGAACCCGGGTCTTGTGCTTGCCAGACAGGCACTTAGACCGCCAAGCTATCTCCCCAGCCCCCAACTCCATTTTGAAATTAAAAAAAAATTTTTTCAAAGATTTATTTATTTATTTATTTATTTCTTGTTTCACAACCTTTGCTTGTTTATTCACTCATTTTTATGGCCGGCTCAGCCCGCCCTGAGGGCAGGGCTGGCGCAGCATGTGGTGCCGGGAATCAAACCATGGTCCCTGAAGCCACCCAAGCTTTCCCAAGCAGGCGCTTTAGACCACTGAGCCATTCCACCGGGCCCTGAAATTTTTTTTTTAGAATTTATTTATTTATTTATTTTTGTTTCAGAACGTTTGTTTATTCACTCATTTTTATGGCCGGCTCAGCCCACCCCGAGGGCAGGGCTGGTGCAGTATGTGGTGCCGGGGATCGAACCGAGGTCCCTGAAGCCGCCCAAGCTTTCCCAAGCAGGCGCTTTAGACCACTGAACCATCCTGCCGGGCCCCTTGAAATTTATTTTTTGGAATCCTTGGGACCCCAGTATTTTCACACTGAACCACATCACCAGTCCTCTTATTTTTTGAGACAGGGTGTTACTAAACTGTTCAGGCTGGGTGAGAACCTGCAATCCTCCTGCCTCAGCTTCCCAGAGTGCTGGGACTATAGGCATGTGCCACCATACCTAGCTTAACCTGGGCCTCTGTAAGGTCCACTCAGGGTGTGAATTCTTTTGCTCACACTACCACACAGCTGCCAAGTTGCTCCTTGTGGCAGTGAAGTGGATTGGGAGTATCCTGCCATAGAAGGCAGAATATAACAGGTTGGCTTTATAACTCTTGTCTTATAGCTGACAGTGACTGGTATAAACTAGAACACAAGGAAGACTGTGCTGGAGCCTGAATCCAGGGCTTTATGCATGCTGAGCTCTTTCACTAGCCTAGAAAATCCTAAGTTAATTCTAATTATGTGACAGGTGGGTCTACAGCCAAGCATCAAACCCAGGCTCCTGCATACAGTGGAAACCCTGCACAGAGGGTAAGAGGGACAATGCTGTTGGGGTCGGGAGGGCGGGTAGATTGCCCAGGAACAGAAGGCTCATCGCTCTAGGACCTATCCGGAGTGCAGCAGCTGGCTCCTGGCAGGGGGACCTGGCTCCACAAGCACAGCACAGGACCTCAGGGCCACCCGCAGAGCCCAGGCTGTCCTAGAGATACTCTGCTCACTTGACTTGGCCCTGTTTCCTGGGACCTGGTTAGAGAAGACCACCATGCTTGGCACCCAGGAGGAAGGTGGTTTTCTGTAAGCCTTAGCCAGCCAAGTCCAGGGGCAGAGCCAGAGTGCTGGTCTGTCTTGGGAAGCCCTCACGCCTGTTTTCTTTTGAAGATACAAATGGTGGGGTTCTACAGTTGCCCCACAGAAAGTGACCTTGCAGATGTTTGCCAAAGAGGAGTGGTGGCACATGCTTATAATCCCAGCACTCAGGAGGCTGAGGCAGTAGGATCGCTGTGAGCTCAAGGCAACCCTGAACTGCAGAATGAGACCTTAATTCCCCAGGCTGGCCTTGAACTTGCTATCCTTTGGTCCCAGACCCCCCAAGTAGCTAGGATTACAGCATATTACTGTGCCTAGGCCTGTGGTTCCTATTGTCCAAATAATACTATGGTTGAGAATGGAAAGAACAGAATCTTGTCTTGGTTGGGAACATGAAACTAGCTTGTCTTTTTGTATTTTTGGTGGTGCTGGGGATGGAACCTAGGGCTTCCAACATGTAGATAAGTGCTATGCTGCTAAGCCGCACTCCTGGCCCCTTTTAAATTATTCCTACCATTTCACTTTATCCAAGACTACCCAAAAGTCTGAGGATAAGCACTTTCCAGAACCAACAGGCAGTTTATAGCACTGCTGGTGGTGGAACACAAACAGCCTTGCACACTAAGCTACAGCCCTAAGAAGTGGTGTTTTGTTATTGTTTTTTTGTTGTTGTTTTGTTTTTAAGGGGGGAAAGGCTTATTTAATTTAGCTCAGTTTGTAGACATTTCTAGTCCATAATTGGCTGGTTCCAAGGTAGGGTGACACATGGCAGAGGGGCAGCTGTTAATGGCAGCAATAACAGAAGGTGAGGGAGAGGGCGAGGGAGTGGGAAGGGGAGGGGAAAGGGGAGAGAACACGACTGAGAGAGCAAGCATTTTTTTTTTTTTTTTTTAAACACAGGGTCTGGGCCTGGCAGGATGGCTCAGTGGTCTAAAGTGCCTGCTTAGGAAAGCTTAGGCAGCTGCAGGGACTAAGGTTCGATCCCCGGCATGCTTCACCAGCCCTGCCCTGAGGGCAGGCTGAGCTGGCCATAAAAATAAAAGTTCTGAAACAAGAAAAAAAAATTAAAAAAATAAAAAATAAACACAGGGTCTCACTATGCAGTTTGGGCTGGCCCTGTGCTCACTTTCTGTAGCCCCCAGGCTAGTTTCGAACCTACAGAGATCCTCCTGGCTCAACCTCCCAAGTGCTGGGATTACAGGCATACACCATCATGCCCGGTTCTGGGGCCACATGGTGGGTGCCCATTAACAGGGCCGAGACCACACAGTGTGGGCCTGGAGATTGAACTTGGGTCCTTGTGGTTGCCAGGTAGGGATGTTTATGCCTCTGAGCTATCTCTCTGGCCCCAAGTGATTGGCTTTTGATCTTTTTTTGTTTGTTTGTTTTTGAGAACCAGGGATTGAACTCAGTTCATTTGCCAGGCAAGCACTTACTCTACTGAGCTATTTCCACAGCTCCCATGATTGTTTTATTTATTTATTTATTTTCTTGTTTCAAAACCTTTTTTTTGTTGTTGTTGTTTGTCTTTTTGAGACAGGGTCTCGTTGTGCAGTTCAGGCTGACCTTGAGCTCACTTTTGTAGCCCAGGCTGGTCTCGAACTCACACCAATCCTCCTGCCTCAGCCTCCCAAGTGCTGGGATTACAGGCATGTGCCACCACGCCTGGCCCGTGATTGGTTTTTCAGACAAGAGACTCACTATGTAGTTCAGCTGATTTGCCAGTCCTTCTGCCTCAGCCTCCTGAGTGCTGGGATTATAGATGTGTGCCACCACACTTGACTCAGGCAGTGGTTCTTTTTCTTTTTTTGGGGGGGGGGTGTACCAGCAACTGAACTCAGGACCTTGTGCTTGCCAGGCAGGCACTGTGCTGCTGAGCTACATATAGCCCAGCCCTCAGGAAGTGGTTAATTTTCTTTTCTCATATACCTGTTTGGGAACTGGAAGAACTTATTTTTCTCCCCAGAACAACATATACAGCAATGGTGAAATATTCTTAGATACAAAATTACTTCATAAGGGGCCCGGCGGGATGGCTCAGTGGTCTAGGGCGCCTGCTTGGGAAAGCTTGGGTGGCTTCAGGGACCGCGGTTCGATCCTCGGCACCACATGCTGCGCCAGCCCTGACCTCTAGGTGGGCTGAGCCGGCCATAAAAATGAGTGAATGG
>PVJA010049558.1:0-13689 GCA_004027025.1 Myocastor coypus
AAAAAAAAAAAAAAAAAAAAAAAAAAAAAAAAAAAAAAAGATACTATTAATGGGTCCGCAGATACATTCCACGCTTTTGTGTACGGAGAGTCAAGAATTGCAAAGATATGTGCAATGGCAAAAGACAAGTGCCTGTATTTATGGCAGATATGCTCAAGCAAAGTCTATGCTGACAAAAAGTATAGTATAAGCAGAAAAGTGCTGTCAGAATGACAGAAAAATTAAATGCTTGCAGTACACAGATACTTCAGAATTTAAAGGAAGTGCACCCTGGCACGGATGTATCCCACTGGGACCCCACAGGAGACCCACTAGAATGATTGACAGCATACTGAGTTGTCCTAGGGTCTTTCAATAAGCATGAATGTCCCAGAATTGACTCCGCTTAAATTACATGTATGAGAAACAGCTCATATTTATGAACCTTCAATAAGGTTCAAGCGGGGAAAAGGGTACTGAGGGTCAGGTCTGGAGATGCAACATGCATGTGCTCTATCCTGGAGCTTCAGAGATTTCTTGGGTCTTTGTTACTTCACCTTCTACCTGTCCTAGGAAAATGGAAGGAGGATTGGGACTAGAGTGTTGCCCAAACCCAAGTAGGCAGAGAAGAGTCATTCTTAGCTGGCATTGTGCTGCCTATATTACATATACATTATTAAATGAGACCATCAAGTTAACGAACATATCTATCACCTCACATACTCATCTTAGTTTTTAATTTCCTCTACTTAGAAGCATTTTATAACAGCTCAAATTTTTAAAAATACTATTAACAGAAGAAAAATCTATGCTCAGTAACTCATTCTCCAAAGTAGATGAAAACAGCTATGTATACCAGTGTGCATGATGTTTTGATATTTCTACACTGTAATACTTTTTTAAATTTTTATACAAAAAATAGCAAAAAATAGAAATGATACAAAATTTCACTAAAAATGATAGGAATTCAACAGTAGTTATTATATTGTACATTGTTGTCTTCTAATTGTTTGTTCAGGTTACCAGATCTAAGCCTGTAACATTGGTCAAAAATTATAAAAAATTAAAAGGGAGAGAGAAAAATTAAGCACTAACTGCTCCTTTCAATGGACCAGCAGAAATCAGCAGTTCAACTATCCAAGCTATCCTATGTTTACACATGCACATTTCTTTTTCCTTCCTTTCTTTTCTCCTTTCCCTCATCCCAGTTATTTCATCCCTTTGAAAAATTTCTTTCCCTTTCACAGTATCTTTTCTACTTTTCACTTTAAGCAGTGTAATGCTTCTTCACCTCAGTAAATTTATGTCAACATCATGATCTCTTAATAATATAAGTAATACTTCTTTTTCCATTTTCCATCCCCATATCTTGCCCTTGCCTGCTATTTCTTTCTCTTGTCTAATAGTCATATCCATTCTGTATTCATATCATGTTTCTTAGATTTCATGTATTAGGGAAAACATACAATATGTATCTTTCTGAATCTGATTTATTTTACTTATATGAGGATATCCAGTTTCATACATTTTCCTGCAAATGGTATAACTTTGTTCTTCTGTATGCCTATTATAACACTCGCCTCTATATATCTACCTCAGTTTCCTTTATCATTTTTAGAACTGTTAATAGGCACCCAGTGTTACCACGTTTTGGGGTATTGGAGTCTGCTGAAGGTACTTTCTAGGTTCTTTCTATCTGGAGCCAACAATTGTATAAGACAAATGCAAATGATAGCAAAGTTTTATTAATGTTAGGAAAAAGTACGTTTGGGCCACGCAAAAGCAGGAAAAGAAGTGTACCTTACAGCATATGAGAACACAAGGGCAGACATTCAATGTAGACTGTCCTTTTGGTATCACCCACTCCTCCAGCAGACATCAAGTCTAGATCATCCTATCAAAAACCTGCTCAAGGGCTGGCCAGATATCTCAGTGGACAAAAGTGCCTGCTTAGGCAGAGCACAGGGGCTGGGGTTTGAACACTGGCACTGTGTGCTAGCCCCATCTCCCAGGGCACACTCAGATGGTGAGACTGGGTGTAGTGGTGCAAGCCTGTAATGCCACTGCTTGGGAGGATAAAAACAGGAGGATCACTATGAGTCTGATTTACATAGCGAGTCCCTGTGAACATTCTAGACCCTGTACTAAATGCATAAAAAAAAAAAAGAAAAGAAAATCTGCTTAAGTTCTCATGCGAACTCCAGTTGCACGGCTTTTTTTTTTTTTTTTTTTTCTTTTTGAGATAGGGTCTCGCTACGCAGTTGAGGCTGGCCTTGAGCTCACTTTTGTAGCCCAAGCTGGTCTTGAACTCGCACCAATCCTCCTGCCTCAGCCTCCCGAGTGCTTCCCGGCTTTTGAAACTATTCTGCACACGTTTTCTGGGATTTTGTAATTAAAACTCAGGTGTTACTTCCCCTGTCATGTCTGCCATGTCCTAATCTGTCTCACTTGTCCTGAGAACCACATATCCCTGTCATTCTTTTTTCTTTTTTTTGTATATTAGTAAGGGCCTACAGGGTCTACAGGGTCTCACTATGTAGATCAGACTCCTAGTGATCCACCTGTGTCCAGCCTCCCAAGAGCTGGGATTACAAGTGCATTCTACCATGTCCAGTCTCAATTGCTATCTCAGTGTGTCCGGGGGGTGGGTCTGGCATGACAGCTAGGGGATTGTGCCTGAACCACTGTCTAAGCAGGCACTTTAATCTGCTGAGCTATTTGGCTGGCCCTCCCTGTCATTCTTATGGGGTACTGAGGGATGGAGGTGGCTGTCTTCTATAGATTGCTGCAGCAGACAGGGGCCATATACCCCACCTACAAGGGAGTAATTGCTCTCCAACTACTTCGTGGTGTTGAAGCTCACTGGTTACATTACAAAGCTAGTCAGAAAACATTTAGAACAGACTAAGTGACTATGAGCTGTTTATTCAGTGGGGGAAAGAACTTTACCATTATGTTGAGGATGTAGAACTCAAATAGGAAGAGCAGGTCAGATTTCCCCACTTCTTAAGGAGGAAAAAATATGGAAAAGAGCAGGTTTAGATAAAGTATTGACAGTGTGAGAGCTATACATTTAGCAGGATTACCCACATAATGGATCTAATTAATACCCAGAGCCTCAATACAGGAACTCATGTAAACTGTGGAGAATTATAGTCGTTAGTGCTTCTACTTATCTATACCTGGAACAATACTTGTTTTCTGAAGAGAAGCCTCAGGTCATCCAGAGGTTCTCATCAACTAATTTGTTCTTAGTCCTGTGAAAATTCTAGTGACCTTTTTCCTATGGAGGATTTTCATAGCTTGTCACTATGTTTCTTGTAGAAAGAGCAGCATGCTTCCTCAGGAACCAAACATAAAGCTAAAGTCTTGAAGGGCTATAACCCGCTTTTCCAGCAGCCCTATCAGCCTTTTGATTTCCCAAGGAGATTTTAGTTATGTTTGTTTGGTGTCCCTTAAAATGTGTGACTGCAACCTGCTTGAGATGATGAACTGCCTATCGGAATTGTACAATTTCCTGCTTTTGTTTTATAGATGACTGCTTATTAGTCAGTATGCTTCTTCTTTCCAGATGGGCATGTAGCAACAGAAAAACATTGGGGGTCTATACAGATCTGTAGATTCTTGTCTTTCCCTAAAATCAGTGCCTGTCTATGAGTTATGAGCTGTTTTGGAGCCAAGGTCCTGGAGAAGGTTAGTCTCAATAACTTGTTGTGAACTTCCAACTTCATAATCTGGTTTTTGATGTCCTTCTTAGACAAAGCTACTTCTACTAGTGAACCACACCTCAGGGCCTTGAAGGGACTGTTCACTGATGTCCTGCCTGTTTTTATAGCTCTGGGAGGTCATTTATTCACAAGAATGGCCAAGTTCTGTGCCTGTAGGCATCAGAGGCAGATTAAGTGCAATGCAAGTTTTTATAGTCATCTTAGGGTTATGAAAAAGCAAGGCCTGATACTTGGCATGCTGTTCCCCTGTTAACCACAAGTAACTTTTGTCTCAAGAATAGCCCTGGCATGACGGGGAGTCAGGACTTCTAGTCTCTGTCTTTGTCTTTGGGTCAAGATATCCAAAGCAATTTCTCTATTTGCTGGTATATAGAGGAATATGAGTTTTCTTAATACAGCTATTTTATTATACCATGTATCAGTATCCACCTGTTGGCTAATTAGGGAGTCCTAGTATACTCCTAACAGGTAAAATCTGTTTTGACCATTCCTGGAATTTGAGAATTGCTCTGAACTTTGCTAGTAAGTTGCACCATGGACAGGAGCACCGTAATCCCTTGGGTCTCTTCAGAGCTGCAAATGACAGTATTTGTCAGTCACCCATCCAGTGACATGAATCAAGCACATTGGCTGCCTCACACTTAGAGCAGGGCCCAGGCAATGTCTTGGTGTAGTTGCATGCCTAATGTCCAGACTTATTGCATTTGATCATTCTTGGGTTTTTCTCTAGGTGAGTGGTGTGCTTTAAAGCATTGCCAAATGCAACAGGTATAATTCTAGATTTTTTCTCCTGACAACTCTCCAGATTCCAACTGTTGAACACAGAAAAGGACATGCTCAGCAATTGGGTCATAGGTTTCTGGGGTCCCACTTGAAGTTTTTCACTCAGTGAATTTGAGAGACCCTATCCTGATGAGAGGCAGATGGGGATGAGAGGACAGGGTCATCAAAGATATCACTGTCTTTCTCCAGGGCCACTTTAAATGCTATAGTTTCTGGGGTTTTCCTGAGATTAAGAAGTCACAGAAACCTGAACAATGTTCTAAGCAGAAATCATTTAACTGAAAAATAGTCTCAGACTTTATTTATTATTTTTTTATGAGCATAATATATTTATTGAGGGAAAGAAATTTGTCTGAGACAGGAACAGGAGGGAAACCTGAGCAGGTTGTCCCCCCTCAGACTTTAAACTATCATCCCTTAACCATTTCTCACCGTTTCCTAGTTCATATTTAACCCAATCTGTATTGCAATAGTAGACAAGCTGTTCTTTTTTAAAATGGATAAGATTAAACTTTTCCCTCTGATCAAAGATACCGACTAGTGTCAAAGTGCATGGAATATGCAGGGCATAGTTCATGTGGTTCTCCATGGCTTGTCTTGGGGCCTAGAGAGACACTGAGGTCACAGTTACTTAAGATAATATCCCATGAAGAAGCAGGAGACCTAATATGAACCCACAAAGAGTACCTTGTGAGACTCACATTTTCACTAGACAGATACCTCTGTCTAAAGTTAGAATGACGTCAGTATCTTTTATAGGGGCATAGAATAAAGCCCTGCTGAAGCTTTTTGTGTCTCCATACAGGGGCCCGCTAACTCTTCGGGGGGAAGGGTGTGGAGACACTTGATGGTTCTACTTAGCCCTTCGAAATTTCCAGAAGACCAGAGCTGAGTCCCTCCCTATCTGGACTCCTTTAGCCACACTGAACCACTTGATGATTTTGGTAAAGCAAGTTGGGTCCACTTGGGAAACAATACCCCTCACATTTAACCCATAGCAAGATTCTGGTACTTTGTTTAAGGCAGTGGAATCTTTAGAAATGTTTTAAATATGATGATGATTCTACTTGTATACACTTACTTATTTTCCTTTGTTCTGCTCAGGCTGTGAGACATATGTTTTGTAGCAAGTGCAAGGTCCTGAGTTCAATTCCTGGTACAAATTTTAAAAGAAGAAGCACAGACAAAAAGAAAACAAAAAATAAATAAGGCATATGTTTCTAAATACCTGTATTGTGTTCAAAGAAACAAGGAAAGGAAACAAACGGTGTAACTCATGTTTTACTGGCCAGTCACATGATGAGACATGGTGACCTTCAGAACAATAATAACTATCTAGGGGAAAAGTGCAGAAAAGCTTTGAGGGAAAAAAATGCAGTAAACTGCAGTAGGCAGCTACTCAGGCAGGCTACCAAGTTACCAACAGCTATTCTTCACTGAAAAGGGCAAGAAGGTTCAGCAAAGTATCACGGAGAACAGAAACATGAGGCCAGAAAGGTCACACTAAACTTTAGGTGCCACACACGAGACCTCAACAATCTGTTCTGCAGCTCAATTCATACAGGCTCTCTGGGTGTTCCTTCCTGACTTGTATGTGCAATGGGTGACCAAAACTGGGAAAAAGAAGAAACAAAAGGGGAGACCAATTTCAATATACCTGTAAGCCTCCTACAGCTGGAACAAAAACACAGACACTATGGTGTGCCTCTCCCCACCTCATGTGGTAGGAAAATCAGTAAACAACTTCCAGGACCATGAAATGAGTATCCTGAGTTCCCCCGCTCAGGTTAGAGAGGCAAGGAAAGAAGACAAAAAGAATTTTTATAGCATTTTAGAGGAAAACAAAACAAACTGAGATCTCCTTCTAGAATGGTTTCTAGGTTCTTTTGGTCCTGAGCCAAAAATTGGTCAAGACAAGTGCAAAGGGTAGCAAAGTTTTATTAATGGTAGAAAAAGAAATAGGTTCTGTAGGGTGAGTTTGGGTCAACTAAATGTAGAAAAAGAAGTACATCCCAAAGAATGAGGGTTGTCCACCGTGCAAGGGAGAACACGATGACAACAGCTCAATGTGAACCGTCCTTTTGGCATTACCCGTTGCCCAGGCTAACATCAGGTGTAAAGCATCTTAGCAAAACCTCCTTAAATTCTCATGAAAAGATCATGTACAGGGGCTTTAGGGACTTACTACACATATGGCCTACATTTTGTAATTAAAAGATCCTGCCCACTGCCCCAGCCAGATTTGCCATGCTCTAATCTCCTGTTTCATTCAGCTGGTTCAATATCTTGGCTGCCATAAACTGTGCCATAATAAACATATACTCAAATTATGTTGTATATTATGTATGCAGGTATACTTAAATTATGTTGATTTAATTCCTTTGAGCCTATGCCAAGGAATGGTATAGCAGGGTCAAATGGAATCTCTGTTTTTAGTGTGTTGTGGTACCTCTATACTGAGTTCATAGTGATTATATTGTTTACATTCCACCAGCATGTTTTTATTATGCTTGGATATTTTTTCTTACCTTTTTTCTCTTTATGGAATCTTACTACATACATATTTTTGATTAAGGGTGTCCTAATTCTGTGTCCCTAAGGGTCTTTCCAACTTCTCATACTATATTCCCTTTTCAACTTACATAATACATATTGCTCTATTTTCGACGTCATGAAATTCTTTAGTTGCTCCTTGTCATGGAAGTATTCCACTTCTCCTTCATACTTGAAAGAGAGCTTTGCAGGGTATAGTAGTCTGGGCTGAAATTTGTTTTCATGGAGGACTTGAAGCACTCTGCTCCATGCTCTTGTTGATTTCATGGTTTGTGAAGAGAAATCTGCTGTTATTCTGATGGGTTTTCCTTTAAATGTGATCTGTTTATTTTCTGTAGCAGCTTTTATTATACTATTCTTCTGCTGAATTTCTGGAATCTTGATTATTAAATGTCTGGATGTGTTTTTAGTCAAGTTGATGTTATTTGGGGTTCTGTGTGCTTCAGTTACCTGTACAGATGTCCAATTGTTTTTTCTATTTGGAAAGTTTTCTGCTAATACTTCTGCCTATATTCTTTTTATATCCTTTGTGTTGACTCCTTTCTCGTTGATTCCTATTAATCTCACATTGTTCATTTTTGCATCATCTTGTAGATGTTGAATTATTTTTTCCTGCATCCTAGTTGGTTTTTTTTTTTTTTTGAATTTTTATTTTTTATTTATTTTTTCTTGTTTCAGAACCTTGTTTGTTTATTCACTCATTTTTATGGCCGACTCAGCCTGCCCTGAGGGCAGGGCTGGTGCAGCATGTGGTGCCGGGGATCGAACCGCGGTTCCTGCAGTCGCCCAAGCTTTCCCAAGCAGGTGCTTTAGACCACTGAGCCATCCTGCCGGGCCCCTGCATCCTAGTTGTTTTTAAGAGATCTTTTCTTATCTTTTCACTAGCTGCAACCGTGTCTTCAAGATCTGAGATTCTATCTTCACTTTGGTTCATACGGTTTTGCCAGCTTGTGATTGAGATTTTATTTTCTTGTATATCTCTTTGAAACTGTTTCATGCGATCTATTTCTTTCCTATATTGTTCATTCAGGGAATCCATCATTTTTCTATTCTCTAATTTTTTATCAATGTCTTCTTTAATATTACTGAAGTCTCTCATTATGGTTATCCTTTCTCTCTCTAGTTCGCACATTATTTCTGCTCTGTTCTCCTCTGTACCTTTCTGTAGTTGTTCCCCTACTTTAGATGCTATTGATTTAGAGAGGTCTTTTTTAACTTCAGAGGTTAATTCTTCTCTTGTTTCTTCAGTTGTTTTTCCACTTCAGCGTCTATGTTTTCATACATTTATTTTTTTACTTCACATGTTATTTCAGTTGCTACTGATTCAGAGATTCCTTCTGCATGATTCCCATTTACTTCCATGGTAGTGTTTCCTGTATTTGTTTTGTGTGGACTCAGGATCTGGGATTGAATCTTGCTCCTTCTTTTTATTTTTTATTTATTTATTTTTTCTTGTTTCAGAACTTTCATTTGTTTGTTTATTTATTTATTTTTATGACTGGCTCAGCCTGACCTGAGGGCAGGGCTGGCACAGCATGTGGTAACGGGGATAGAACCGCGGTTCCTGTAGCCGCTTGCAGGCGCTTTAGACCACTGAGCCATCCTGCCGGGTCCATTGCTCCTTCTCTTTATCATTTTTTTATAGCAGTGATCTCTGCACCTGATGAGCTTATACAGTTAGCACCTATGGAAATTTGGGTCTGAATCCACCAAGCTTGTTCCCCTCCAGAGGTGTCGCTGCAATTGGGAGCTCAGTCAGCTGGCTACTATGGGGCACCGTGTGTTGGGACGTGTGGGTATAGCGGGTGGCTGTGTGGGAAATATGGGTGTAGTTGGGGTTTGGGCAGTTGTCCAGTTAGGGGGATGTATTTGGGCTGAGAGAATTCTTACCTGGCCAATGTGAGCCCTGGTCTGGAAGATGGGTGGTATCTGAGCTCAGGTTGTTGATCATTCCGCAAATGGATCAGGGCAAAGTCTGCTGGTTGCCCCAGTCAGGATGGCAGTTGGGTCCAGGCTGGAGTTCGGGGTGACGTGTCAAGTCTGGGGGCTGGGCTTGGTCCCGGCACCGCTCTACCATACAAGACGGCTTGGGGATCCGGGCAGACTGACGGCACGAGACCAGGGGCCGTGCTACCAGACGAGATCTATTGCTCTATTTTCAAATTTGCTGATTTTATTTCATTGTGTCACCTAAAATCTACCATTGACCCCATGTATTATTCACTTTAGTGTGTTTCGATACAATTCCACTTACTTTTTTTTCTCTTTATTGATATTCTGTACTTGACAATGTACTGTTCTTATGCATTCTTTTAGTTCTTGGAGCATAGTTTCCTTTAGTTCTTTGAGCATATTTTGTCTTCCAAACACAGCCTCTGTCCCTCTCAAGACACTACTTGTTTGTCTTTTTAAGACAGGATCTCAGTTTGCAGTTCAGACTGGCCTTGGGTTTACTTTGTACCCCAGGTGGGTCTCAAACTCACAATGGTTTTCCTGCCTCAGCCACTCAAGTACTGGGATTCTAGGCATGGATCACTACTCCCGGTTTAAGATACTTTTTATTGTGTAGTATTTTCTTATTTATGTGCCACTCCCCTGTTTATTTGCATGCTTCACAATTTTTTTTTGTAGAAAATTATACGTTTAAAAATGTTTTGTAGGGGGGCACAGCGGGATGGCTCAGTGGTCTAAAGCGCCTGCTTGGGAAAGCTTGGGCGGCTTCAGGGACTGCGGTTTGATCCCCGGCACCACATAAAAATAAAAAAAAAAATGTATTGTAGGAAATCTAGGTTCTGTTATTGACTTTACTAGGCTACATTAATAAATTAGTTCCCTGCAGCATACAGCTCCTGGGTTGCTCCTCAGAAATCATACTCCTGGGCAGATGTGCAATACCTGCCACCAGTGATTATTGTGCATTTAACTGGGATCTGTCTCTTTCCCTGAGGTCCTTTTCTACTTTCTGGGTGATATACATCTCTACTGATATCACATGCAGCTATTAACATGCACTAATTGCTTCTTAATTCCAACATTATTTTTTAAAAATTTTATTTATTTATTTATTTTCTTGTTTCAGAACCTTTGTTTGTTTTATTCACTCATTTTTATGGCCAGCTCAGCCTGCCCCGAAGGCAGGGCTGGCGCAGCGTGTGGTGCTGCGGATCGAACTGCAGTCCCTGAAGCCGCCCAAGCTTTCCCAAGCAGGCGCTTTAGACCATTGAGCCATCCCGCCAGGCCCCAAATTCCAACATTATTTAAACAATGCCCTCGAGTATAAATTATGCCACAGTCTCATCCAATTAAGGTTGACCCTATTTCTGGGCAGAGTATAAGAAGTTTTTGGGACTTGCTCTCACTGTGAGAATGTTCTTTGTTTTACCCGTGGTTCTTCTGGATAAATTTTAGGTTAAACCACCATTCTGTACTTGTTACCAGAATCATAGAAGTCTGTATTATATGAATCCTCTCTTAATGGCTCATCATAAAAGTGTTTCTCTTGCTAATAACTCCCTTAGGCAAAATCATCACCATGCTTTATGCCAAATAAAAGTAGTCCCCTTAAGGGGAGCTAAAGAGGTCTTCATTCTTACAGCTTGTTTGGGAATAAAGCAACATGGCTGAATAGAGGAGGAGCCACATTGGAGTTACTCAGAGAAAAATAAAAAATCATGGGTAATTGGGAGAAAGGGAGGGATATATATATATGATTTTGATACCAAAATCAGTCTGGAATAAGAGGCTTGTAGATAAAATAAAGGTAGACGTAGGACTTTGTAAAATGCAAAGTAACCAGCACAGCAGCTAGCATGTATGCCACCTGCATGCTGAGCAAGAATCGCCATACTATGAACTGTCCATGAAAATGATGGGACCTGTTGGAATGTTGGAATGATGGGCTGCAAAATTGTAGCTAACTCAAGACACACAAGATAGGTTTTGGCTATAAGGCCCTGGCCTCATTTACCTTTCTCCATAGAGGACAATGTAGCCTGAAAGCAAATTTCACTGGTACACACAGGCAAGAGACCAGGAAACTGCTCCTTCCCCACCAGACCACCAGTATTGTTTTTCTATTTTTGTTTTTGTTTTGTTTTTTTTTTGTCATGAATCCTGGCAGTAACTAAAAAATACAGCAACAAGATTAAAGACTGCAGTGGAGATGGTACATAACCTTTCCAGCCCCATAGCCAGTGCTTTGAGAAAGAGACATAGATACATGAGATTTCAACAGCCTTGGGAGGTTGACACTCAACGTTCAGGAGGGGAGATTCAAGGAAGAGCAACCAGCCTTGGACTGGCTCCCTGTGGAGACAGCACCACTCTCTGCCTTGCGACAAGTGGTGTGGCAGGGCACAAACATGTGTTCCATTTCCATGGTAGTGGAACACAGTGATGCTGACTCCACAATCATTGGCTTGAGACAAGAACAAAGATGCATGGGATTTAAGGAGCCTTTCACCGTGACACTGCAATAACGGAGTTGACACTCTGAAATGAGATCCAGCTGCCTTGCACTTTCTCCACAGTGGGAGCAGGAAGAGACTCAGCACACAGCAGCCATAGTATCACCTGTGTAAGAGGCCAGAGACATGCCAGTGGAAGGCGAATAGAGAAGACTGTGCAAAGAGCAGGAGCAGCCAACTGTACGTGGGCCCGGGCACAGCCTTGGGTGGACTCTGTCTCAGGATAGCACAGCAGTTGTGAGAGACATAGAGACACAAACAGTGTAGGGAGTGGGTGGGCTGCATAGAAACACACAGAAAATTAGTGGCTAAATACTCTGCCCCAGTCCTACAAATACAGAGGCGATGCTAAGCCTCACTTCCAGCACTCACTTTGATTTAAAAACTACCTCAGAACTATGGACACCAAAGGAACTTTATTGTTATTTTTTCTTTCTTCTCATTTTCCTTTTTTTCCTTTTTTTTTTTTTAGGTCTGGTTGATATTGTTTGGTTGTTTTTCTTGTTATTGTTTACTTTTCCTATCTCTGATCTCTTCCCTCAACTTTTACTCTATTCCTTTTGATATTTTCAGGTGAGCAAATGTGATCTCTTGTCTTTTGGGTGTGCTTAAATATTCTTTGGCTTTCTTCTTCATCTGCGCTCTCTTGTCAGCTTCTACAGTTTCCTAACATTTAGATTATCACCCTTTGTCCTCCAACCTTGCTTCTAAAATATTTTTATTCATTTATCTCCCTGCTTTGTTCCCCATCCCTCTAAAATTTCACTGCCACTGGGTAAAATCATTCTCAACTAAGGGGATATACTCATTGCATAGAAGTACCTAGTTGATGACGGATTTTGTTATACAACTGTAGGCTTTCCTCCCACAGTTAAAGATATCAAAATAATTACTACAGTTTGTAAGTTTCTAGGTTAGGCTTGATGCTACGTTTAGCCAGAGTGTCATACCTCTTGTAAACAGCCATTCTTCCTTGTATGACTACACTGTGACTGCTTGAGGTCATTGCCATCACCAAACTCCAGGACCAAAGTACTGGGTTCTGACCCAAATAGATATCAAATACTCATCCCTAATGAATTGAGAAGATAGGGCATTGGAACAGGCACAAAGATAAACAGGAAGTTAAGCCTGGAAGACATCTCTAAGGAACAGACATTTTCTAGGAAGGCTGCAATACAAATGATGAAGCTGTATACAATAGGAAATTTACAAGCGTCAAGATAGAACACAAATCAAAATTTAAAAGTAGAAAACGTAGGCCGACAAGATAGCTCAGCAGACTAAGTGCCTGCTTGGCAAGTGCAAGGAACGAGGTTCGATCCCCGGCACCACATGCTGCTAAGGTCCCGTCTTCAGGCACAATGAGCTGGTCACCGAGTCTGGCATGGTGGTACATGCCTGTAATCCCAGCACCAGGAAGGCTGAAAACAGGAGGCTCACCATGAGTCCAAGCTGCATAGTAAGACTCTGTATTAAATACATAATTAAAAAAATAGGAAATGTAAAAAGTAAAAATATTGTTCCTCATTGTTATGGTTTCTGTCTAGTTGTCCCTCCAAAGCCTCATGCAGTCATAACATTCCCATGTATCCCTTCCCAGCCACCTCAACGTAGATGAGTAATAAAACTGTATACTCTAGTCTCGTTTTATATATTCCTGAGCTTCATAAAAATGAAATCATGCATCGTGTATTCTTTTATGTAAGGAAAAGGCATGTTCTTGATGCATCTATGTTTTGCTATGTATCAGTTTATTCTTTTTGTTAGTAAATAATATGTAATAAGTAATAAGTAAAACTATGCAGCAGTTTATACATTCAAAAATACGTAAGAAGTAGAAAATGAGAAGATATGCAAGCAAAATGCAGCCCCAAACTGCCAGCCCACCAAGGAAAAGTCCAGTGCACAGTGGAATAGAGGAAATCGGAAGCCACCCACTTGAACTTGCTGAAGTGACAGCAGTAGAAGTGATAGCATCTACCTATAAAAGCCTTAAGCTTATCTTTTTTTTATAGATAAGTAATACATCATTGGGTAAAAATACCACATCTTTTTGGCATGTGTACCAAGGATCGAACTTAGGACATTGCACTTGCCAAGCAGGTGCTTAGGCCACTGAGCTATTTCCCTGGCCAATGCCACATCTGTTTTTATCTATTCCTCCATTGATGGGCAAG